>PVKA01009523.1:9545-68146 GCA_004027165.1 Ctenomys sociabilis | reverse complement strand
CAACACAAGAACTTTATATTTCCTATGTGGTCATTGAAGTCCTCTCAGGGTTTATCTTGTAGTCCTGTACATTATTCTGTAGTTCCTTTGTCTGTGTCATCCATGTGGATGAGTCACGGCCAATGCTTGACCAGATTGCTCTCTGTGAGAGCTTGAGAGAAAGTTTTCTCTTCATGTGACTCTCCCCAGGCACACTTTAAAACTTCAATCTCTTTCCTCTGTGGCTCCGTAATCTCCTTGTTCAGAAAATTTGGAGCTCACCTGAGTTTCATGATGTTGCAGTACAGGTTCTCCTATGTCCTGAGTCTTCACTGACCTTGAAAGGCTAGGGCCAAGAAAAAATCATGATGTGTGTGCATAGACAGTACAGTTGGGATAGATCACGTTGTGCTTCTACATAATTCTACATGAGAGGCAAGATCTGCACTAATGCTGGTTGGACAGGATATTATGTCGGCTTTTAGTACTATGGTCATCCACTAGATAAATAATTATGGAATTTTTGATATAATTCAGCTATAAAAAAAGATAAGTAAGCAACTACACTCTTTTAATTCACTGATTCTTTTATTTTTATTTATTTATTTATTTTTTTTTGTGGAACTGGGGATTGAACTCAGGCCCTTGCGCTTGCCAGGGAAGCGCTTATTCCACTGAGCCATCTCCCCGGCCGCCCATCTCCCCGGCCCCTAATTCACTGATAAGAGATATCTGCTAAAATAATATCTGTAAATATAATATCATGTATGCACCTTGTACAATACCAAAACGTTATGAAAACAGTTTGCAATGTATTAGTTCATTGAATCTGTATGGTTAAGGTGTCTTGAAACTGTCTGATTGACATTTGTATTTTAATAAAATAAAAATAAATGAAAAAAAAACTGAACTGTATTATACAATTTTTTCCTCTTTTATAAAGAGGGAGAAAGTACAAGTGAAATAAATCTCAAAATTTTTGGCATTGCCAAAACTGTTATACATGTATGATATACATGGTATAGGAAATATTAGCAGTTAAGATAATAGGCTGAGGTTGGAGTTCAAGAAAAAAAATAATAGGCTGAATAACCAAATTGTCCAATTAAAATGACTATCTTTTATACAAGAAAATATGTTAGTTTATTAAAAACAAATATTATTTTCTGTGAAGTACTAAATACTGTGTTAAAAATGAAGAATTCTTTTAAACCACAAGCTTACAAGATATAGAAAATCAATATAGGTATATCAAAATCTAAAATGTTTTCTATGGTTTAATGACTACTTTAGGGGCAAGGTAGCTCAGCAGACTAAGCACCTGCTTAGGCAAGCACAAGGACCAGGGTTCAATCCCCAGAACCATGTGCCACACTGGACCCACTTCTGGGCATGCAGCCACCAAGTCTGGGTGTGGTGGTGCATGCCTGTGATCCCAATGCAGGGGAGGCTGAAAACAGGAGGATCAGTATGAGTCCAAACTGCATAGTGAGACCTTGTACCAAATTAAAAAAAAATACTTTGGATAATAACGACTTTGAATCACTGAGAAAAAATCATTAATAAAGAAAGATTAAATAACATACATTAGCAAAAGCAGGAATCCAGGGGCTGGGGAGTTAGCTTTGTGGTCTAAGTTTCGATCTCTGGTACTGTATCCCATGTCAGGCCTGGTATCTGGGTGTGGTGGCATATGCCTGTAATCCCAGTACTGGGGAGGCTGAGAGAGTAGGATCACTAGAAGTCTGAGCTGTGTAGCAAGACCCTGTACCAAATAAATAAATAAATATATACATACATGTGATTCTTTAAAGTAGGAATCTGAAACAATGAGAAATTCTCAAATAATAAGAAAAATGAATGCCTTTTTTGTTTTAAACTTAGTTTATTGGAAGTTAAATGTATCAGAATACTTCATCTTTAATGAATCTGAAAAGTAGGATTTCAGTAAATATTTTCTGTTTCATTTTGATTCATAATGGGTCTATCTGCAGTGTTACCAATAAAGTTTATAGCTAATGTACAGTGAACAGTATGAACATTTGAACGGTATAATTGGCTCAACTTTTTATACCCTTGCATAATTGCCAGTCTTTATTAAATTAAAGTTTACTGATTATTGTATGTTTTATTCAACATTTACTGCACTTGGGAAGCCTATTACTATTCAATAGTAATGGTTAGTATATGTTTAGTAAGGGAAATTATAAAACTATCATGATGGTGGTGGTTATGAGTGTCTTGGTTACTTTTCTCTCACTGCTGGGAGAAAACACCTGACACCCCAAATTAAGGAAGGAAAACTTTATTTAGCTTACAATTTGGGAAGGTTTCAATCCCAAATCAGCTGGCTCCAAGACAGGGTGGAACATGGCAGAGAGGCAATGGTTCATGGCAGCACAAAACAGCAAAACAGCATGACCAAAAAGAGAGGTGCAGCAGCAGTGGCAGAGGCAGTGGCAGAGAGCAAGCCTCTTTCCTTTCCTCCTATTGCATTCAAACCATTTGCCCAGGGCAGGCGTAGTGCTTACATCCATAATCCCAGCACTGGATCATAAGTTAATCACAGCTGCCCGAGGCATTGGAGGAGTGGGAGCACATGCTGACACAACTCATAACACTGAGGTTTGCAAATATTTCACATCATCAACTTTCTGTGAATATGGTGCGCTTGGCATTTCTTATCTCTTTTACCTAGAGATAGAACCATATAATTTGTTTTGATCAATTAAATCAAAGCTGAAATTTCCTGTGTCGTTTTCGGGCATGTAAGTAGTTACCATGCTGTGTGTCTAATATCTTTGTGATTGCTCAGGGAAGCCTTGAAAATGATATCCTGTCCACTTTTTTTCTTTCTTTTTTGTACATGGAATCTGACTCAGGTCCTTGTGCTTGCCAGGCAGGTGCTGTACCACTGAGCTATATCCCTGGCCCATTCCATGAGTTTTGAATCTCTGAACACATGAAAAGAGCCATCCTTCACCCCATGTTAGACATAAACTGTGAGTCTCAAATACATTTTCTAAAGATTCTTCTAAGGTGACATAGTTATCTGTTATTACAACATAACTTAAGTGACTCGTGCTGAAGTTGGTAATAATCATAGGATTCTCCCAAAACAGAAATTATAAATATGCAACATTGGCCTTGAAACTGAGTAGGAAATTAGCAGTCCAGAAATTCAGAGACTTGAGGGCATAGGCCACGCAATTTTTTTCACAAACGTCCACCAATAAAACATAAAATAATGGCCTTTGAACAGCAAAGCTGACCAAAATAGTCTTAAAGCAAGAACCAAATCAATTATTTGGCTGTTGAGCCATTGTTTAAAACTCTGAGTGGATTGTGATACTCCAGAACAAATGTCAAACACAGACAAAACTGGTCATGAGACATGAAAGTGACTCATATCCAAGGCCTAATTAATGTATGTTTCCAGAAATTAATGAAAAGAGAGAAGCATTGGAGAGAGAACAAATAAAAACTGCTTATTTAAGAAATAAGGAACTAACAATAGAATTAAGGTATGTTATGTGCATGTATCAACTCCCCACAGGGAATATAATTATTATGTATTGCAAATATGTGCTAGTAAAAATACAAATAAACTAAAAAAGAGCTACTCCTGCAAGTGGACCATATATGTGGCTGCATATAAATGGATTTGTATTAAGTCTTTTTTTTTTGTATTTTAGGGAAGGGTCTACATGGTGTTCAGGGTTTCACTACTAGATCAGACTCATATTGATCTGCCTGTTTACAGCCTCCAAAGAGCTGGAATTACAGGTGCACACCACCATGTCCAGTCTCAATTGCAGTCTCAGCATGTCCTGGGGGCGGAGCCAGCATGGCAGGCCATGGCAGGCCTGGGGATTGAACCCCCATCCCCTGCACCTGCTTGCAGGCACGTTAATCTGCTGAGCTATTTGGCTGGCCCTTGATTTAAATCAAATTAATAAAAGCAGCTATGCATTTAATGTTTCAAAAAATTTAATCTGGATAAAAAGTAGCCAGTGATCTGCAAGTAGGAAGCTTCCTGAAAAAATTGTCATCTCTAGAGAGATACATTCTCTAGTCCCTAATTCAGTTGTACTTAAAGGATATAAAGGAGGAGGAAAACCTGTCAGAAAGCAGAATCCCCAGGACAGAGAATCAGAATTATGGTACATCTACAAACATTCCCTCTCTTTGGGATAAGGAGTCCTCAAATGTCTATCCAGTAGGGCTTGGGATTTCATTTGAGGAGCCCTATTTTGTGCTTTTTTGTGATGAAAACCTGCTTGAGGATATCTTAATCCTTTTCATTATTATACAATTGTTTGTAGTGGACAGATAAACTTTCTGTAAGTGTACATCTTGGCTTGAAAGAAGTTTCATAGCTCTTGACAAGACCATGTCATCCTAGGTTCTGGATTTTGAAGTTGATCCTAGTTATGGTATAGATTACCAGTTATCTCCTTTGTAAATAGGATTAAATGTATTTTATGAAAGGAGAGGGAGTCAAGCCTCTGGTGTTTAGAAAGATAAGATGTGGTATGTATTAGTGATTTTCATAAAATGTTTTTTCTCTTTTCCAGGAATATGGTAGGATTGTATTCTTTCATCCACTACAAAGCTAACAATGACTTTATGATGTCTTTTGACCAATGGAATGCAAGGAGAATTGGCCCCTGCAGCTTCCTGATGCAGTTTTGTAAACTAATTCAGGATTTGTTACATTCTTTCTCTATTCCTACCGTGCCTGGGAAAGCAAATATTAAAATCAAACTTCAGTCACTTTGATGCTATGAACTGAACTGTGCCCCCTGCAGTAGCTCTGTCTAGAAAATCATCATTACTTCTTGTCTGGACTCTCACAGAAACTTCAATCTCTTTCCCTTCTAAGCTGTCTTTTTCCAATCTAGTCTCTGTAGGTAACCAGGAGTTCTGTATAAAACATAAACATCAATCATTGCTATACTTAAAAGCTTCAGTGATTTTTTTTTTCCATTTTTTGTATTTTAAGGAAGGGTCTGCAGGGTGTTCAGGGTCTCACTACTAGATCAGACACCTAGTGATCGACCTGTTTACAGCCTCCCAAGAGCTGCAATTACAGGCATGCATCACCACGTCCAGTCTCAATTGCCTTCTCAGCGTTTTCCAGGGGCGGGGCCAGCATGGGATTGAACCTCCGGCCCCTACACCTGCTTGCAGACCCTTTAATCCACTGAGCTATTTGGGTGGCCCTTTCCAGTGATTTCTTATTATGCTTTTTTAAAGTACAATTACTACAAACACTGCCTATTTCATCAGCCCCATCACTTGTCACTCTTTCTTGTCCATTTTAATACATCATTTTTTAATCTCTCCTTTAAGCATGCCAGTAACTTTTCTGGCTATAAGTTTTTAAAGTAGTCATAATACCAACAGTGACATTAAAATATTAGTAACTAGTATTCATTGAATATTTACTTGATCTCAGAACTTTCCTAAGATCTGTACACATATTAGTACATTTGGAAAACCAATGAAACACACACTCTTACAATATCTGCTATATAGATGAAAAAAATCAAAATACAAAGAAATATCTGAGGCTGCCATTTCATCATTGTTGAAGCTAAAATTTGAACCTAGTCTTACTTTTGGGGGAGCTTAGAGACTATATTTTTCTTTCATTTTAATTTTATTAGTACCAGTTTACAGTAGATTATCATTATATTCCTCCTGGGCATTTGGCATGTGGACACAACACATTTTAATTCTGCTTTCATCACAGAAAGGAGTTCCTCCCTCCTCTCTCCCCTTCCTTCTCTCTCCCTCACTTTCCTACCTTCTATTTTGCAGAGGATCTGCCTCCCTATTGCCTGCTATCTAACTTTTATTTTGGTCTTTATTCATATTTTGCATTTCTCATAGAACAGAAACCATGTAACATGAAAGACATGGAACATATTTTCTGTCCTGGTTTCTTTTCTCTCATTGAGATAAAATACTTGACACCCAAAGTTAAATGATGGAAGGTTTATTTAGCTCACAGTTTATAGAGGTTTTAGTGTATAATCAGCTGGCTCCAAGACAGGGTGGCATGGCTGAGGGCAATAGTTCATGGTGGTGGAAGACAGAAAAAGCAGCAAGAAGGAAAGGGAAGAGCAACCCTCTTTCCATCCCTTATATTGTACATAGGTAACCCAACTTAGGGTGGGTGCAGCACTCACAATCCTGATCCTAGCACTAGAGAATAAATCAATCACAAACTCTAGGTTCAAAGGCCCCTGAGAAGCCTACCGCTATGACTCATGAGACTTTAGAGTGACATCTAGACAAAAACTGTAGCAGTGTCTGATCTATTTCACTTAATATTATGGTCTTGAGGTGCATTTATCTTCCTACCAGTAACTTAAGTTTATCCTTCATTATGGAAGAGTAGTACTCCATTGCATATAAATACTACATTTTCTTTATTCATTCGTCATGGACATATAACTTACTTCCAAGATTTAATCGTTATAAAGTGTGCTGCTATAAATGTAGGCATGCATGTTTCATGGTGATATGATGTTTTTAACTTTCTTGGGAACATTACTCAAAGGGGAATAGAAAGACAATATCTGCAATTTCTATTTTTAGCTTTCTTGAGGCATTTCCATATTGATTTTCCTGTGGTCTATCCCAGGAAACTGTGATACTTTCATTCTCCAATATTATTTTTCCTGATTATTCTATTCTTCTCTGCTTTTTGTTCCAATATAGTTGACTTTTTAAAAATGAATTCTAGATTTTCTTCTTTTTAAATTAATTTCATTGAGAAACATATAGCAATGAAACAGTTTCAAAACTGATTAGTAGGACAGTTTCAATAATTAATACATTGCATATTGTTGTCTTCTTAATGGTTATTCATAGTACAAGATGCAGATGTGATGTTCTGTCCACAAACACTATTAGTACAAATCTTTTTTCTCATTGAATTAAGAGAAAATAGCTGTGTATCTATCCTATTTTGTGTACACAGATACAAAATGGCCATTCATTTATATCCTCTTTTTTGTTTAGTTTTGTCAGAGAAGGGTATTCCATTGCCATTTAAATATTGTAGATGTGTGAATTCGGCAAAATAATTATAGTTGACTGTTATAACCACTTAATACCAGTTTAAATATCACCGTGTAAGCAGGCTCATGGTGTCCAATAAGCCTTTGTCTTCATCCATCATAGCAGTTTGTTTCCTTTGTAGCATATTTCTCCTGTTGCAATTGTGATTGTTATTTCTTTATTATTTCAAGATCAAAGTTTAGTAAATATTTTCTGCTGACAGCAAGTAGATAATTTAAACATTTGGGCATTATTTTCTCCCTTGCCACTGCTGTACCAAGATAATATAAAGAAATAACCATGATTGCATTCCCATAAAACTTCATTCAGAAACCAGGAAATGGGTCAGGCTTGAGCCATGGACCACTTTTCTTCCATCATGGCAAAACCCATTAGTCGTGAACCCTTGGCACCTATGCCATGGCTGTCTGTTGTCCTTGAATGTTCTAAAATTTGTGCCATCATTGCCTAGCCCTTTCATTGGATTGTAAGTAGTAAGTTTGGAACTCGAAACTGCTTTGTTTATCATGTGTTTCAGCTTCCAACCAGGAAACTAGCATATAATACTTCTTTAGCACCTCTCTCTTGAATGAATCCATGATAAGTAGGGTAGCATTCTACTCTTTTGTAGGAGACAGCAATTAGCCAGTAATACTGTCACATACTTATAGAGCCATGGGAGGCTGAGCTGGTAAAATCACGGGTTCAAGTACCCCCCTAGTAATGTAGCGACTCAAGGAATAGGCCCTGGGTTGAAACTCTAGGACTGCAGAGGAAGATAGTAAAATTGATTGAATGACTACACCCACAAAATTTGCCATTCACATTTCATCAGACTGTATTTTAGAAATAAGTTGACATACCAATATAAAGAAAACATTCCTTTTTTTTCATTCTTCCAATTTTACTTGCATACATCGGGTAATACGAATGTTGGAAGATAACATTATGCATTATAAAAAATACTGTAAAATTCATATTACTTTGTTAAGAAATTCTGTATCACCTGTAATATTTTTATTCTAATTCTAATTTGTAATCTGTTTAAAAAAGAATAATAATAACAAAGAGGACAGACATGATGGAACAAGTTATGGGGCCTATGGCTCAGCTGCACAGTGCCTGTGTGGCAAGTCTGAGGTTGTCAGTTAAGTTTCTGGTACCAAAAAAGAAATACAGAGAAAGTTCCCAGGGAACTTTATCAAGCTAGAATATCAATACCTTCCTTTAGTTGTATTAAAAGAAAATTTGTTGGAGTTGGGGAGATAGCTCAGATGTCTAAGCACCTGTATGGCAAGAGCAAGGACCTAGGTACAATTCCTGGTGCTCCATGCCATGCCAGGCCCATGCTGAACAAGCCACAGAAACGGGGTATGGTGATGCATGCCTATAATCTCAGTGCTAGAGAGGAGGATCACCACTTTGAGTCTGAGCTGCATATCAAGACCCTGTACCAAACAATAAAAACAACAACAAAAACTAAACAAAGAAAAATCACTGTAGTGATTTTTCACTAGTGTCTATTCTGAAGAATTGAAGGAGGGTTCCTTCTGATTGCATGATTTTATTAGAACCTTTTTGGGCCTTGAGATTTTTCTTTTGTTTAATGCACACACAGTTTTGGACAAATAAAAAGCAGTAATTCAGCTTGCTTCTGGGTGGAGGCAGGGAATCTGTTGCATGTGGGAAAGAAAGAGAAAGCATACAGATGAAGTTTTAGAAGAATAAGTGCAATAGAATGTGTTTATTAACATTTTGTTCTGATGCTGTCTGATTGACTTCTAGCTAATCTGTTACTAGTGGGTTCGGTGTCTAATTATTCCCTTTCCTATGGTAAGGATGCTTCAGGAACACATAATCTGGAGCAGCAGCTGTTATCATCATAGGAAATCTCCTTTTAAATACCTAAGAACCATAAGGAGGCAAAATAGAACTTGGAAAGCATTCCAAGCACACCAAATCATACAAATTTACCATATCATATCCTTTAGGAATTAGGAATAAACAATCTGAAAGCTTAATTAACAAATATTTATTCACAATATTATTTGTGAGTCATTGAGGAAAAGGGGGCAGTGTCTCCCACAATAGTTTCCCAACATTTTTCAGTTCCAACACATTTTAATTGTCTAAGTTGGAAATGTGTTTTCCCCTATTTTTAAAAACATATACATATACACATACATATACATATGTATAATTACCCTTCCTGAAGTGATCAAGAACTCACTTTGTAACTTCATAAACTCTATCTCAAGAATGGACCTGATGGCACACTCCTTAGTCCCCACATTTGGAGGTCCAGGCGGGGGATTGCTGGGAGTTCCAGGCCAGTGTGGGCTACAAAGTGAATTCAAGGCCAGTTTGGACTGCATAGTGAAACCTGTGTAAGAAGACAAAAACCACAAAGTGAAAAACTCTATCTCAGATGAAATTCTACTGAAGAGGGTAATACAGGTGTTGATACTGTATCTTGGGTAATATCTTAGATCCATATGTGAGAGAAAAGAATAACATGACTTTCTTGACCTCCAAGGAGGATTATGCCTTCGTCTGATTTGTTTTCTTCTTTTACATTATTCTGCAAAAGGCCTTTGCCAGCACATTAGACATTATAAGTTTTTGTTCATACAAAATCACTGTACTAATAGTGTTTGAACAGGATATCATGTCTGTGTCCCGTGCTACGAATGACTACTGCAAAGACAACAATATGCAATGCATTAATTGTTGCAACTCTCCTACCAACCTGTTTTAAAGCTGTCTCATTGCAATTTTTTTCTCAATAAAATTAATAAAAAAAGAATCAGGAGAAGAACAATAGAGGAGAAGAAGGCATGTATGATTAAGAACTTGCTAAGTTATCTTAAGAAAGAAGAACAAAGGAAAAACATAGATGTTTATGAGACATAAGTGGGAAAGGAGTTTATAGAAGATTAATGTGTATCTACAAGGTTTTGAGAAATACAAATAAAAGTTTGAGCTACGTAAAAAATTTTTTTTGTTGCACTTACTTGCTGGGCTTTTCTTTCTTCGATCACAGTACTGATAGGGGCTTTGGCATCACATCCCCAAATATGCCAGCATTGTACCTTCAGAAATAAAAAGCTGCTCCCTCCTGGAGCATCTCCATCAGTTATGTTGGGCCAGAACATAGCTCACATGACAGGAAACTGCAGGGTTTGTCCACAGTCCTTTATTGGGCACCTCATAGAAGTGCCGCAGCTGCACTGCCTTTTGACTCTACCTGAAAAGAGAATGACAACAGAAGGAAGCTTCTCCTCCTTGAGAAGTCCTCACAAACTGAAAGATTGCTTTGAACTTAGTTTTTGTTTTGTTTTGTAGTATACTTTCAGATGGAGTGGTTGAAATATGAAAGGCTTCCATATTTATACAAGGCAGAATGAAATAAAAGTCACTCATCACTTAGTTTTGTGACAGTTTCTCTTTAGTTGAAAATTAAAATGTCATTTTTTTGCCACTTTCATTGTTGGCCAACTTCTCTTAAGAGTTATTCAGTCCAAATTGTAACTAACTTGAGAGAGTTCTTAGAGTGGTTATTCCACTGTGGAAATGATGGTATCTAAAATGCTTTTCTAAGTCTGACATTATGTGAAGCTATGTGTTGAGAAAATAACCTTAGATTTAGATGTATTTTCTCAAAGACAAGTTACAATTCAAGGGCTCAAAGGGTTTTCATACCTTTTCTAGATGACATAGAAATTTAAGATATGTCTTACATGATAGAATATTAAAGCTGGTGATTTAGGGAGGTAGTGAATAATATAAATTACAACTATGTGAGCTAATTCAAGGCACACAGTGAGTGCATATATGCACACAGGGGGTTATCTCTACCCTTTGGAAATTATCTATTCAAAAGTTAATGGTTGGAACAGCAAGTTTTCCTTGATGGTATAGCTTATTGTTGCCACCTTTTCTACCTAAAGGACCTAAAATTTCTACTAGTTGGATCATGGATAAATTAATGGAGAAAGATGAGCCTTCTTTCTGAATTTCCCAGTTAAGTATGCAGATGTTTGGACAGGGTTTCTGATGCCTCTCTCTTTGGTCCAGAGAGGCAGAAATGTTGCTTGCTGAATGGAAGGAGAAAGATGTAGAAGCAACTTGGAGCTATGTAATCACTAGCTCCTAAACGTGAACAAATTACTGCTGTCATTGTGAAGGCAGGAAAAATGACTCACAGGCCTTGTTACTTAACAGAATTTTAGAGCCACTAGGAATGACAAACATGGTACCTGGGGAACAGGAAGGTTGATGATATGAGAACTGGGGATAGAAAGTTAAGATAGATCTAGATAATGTGTTTTATCTGATTGGATTGTCCTGTAATGAGTGCAGACAATGTGGGAAGTTTTTGAAGTGACAGAATCAGGTAATGCCTGTCTTAATTGGATCAGTGTTAATGGGAATAGAGAAGACAGACTCTCATCAATTTTTGAAGGGGAAATAACCACGATCAGATTTGAAATACTATTTCAGTAAGTGCAATTTTCTGTAGCATAGGAAGTGAAACACAGCATTCAAACAGTCATTTATAAAATATAGTTTACTTCCATCCATCCCCTACTTTAGGCTAGGGTGGAAAAGGAGATCAACTAAAAATGGAAAAATAAAGATTTAGATTTCAGGAGACTACTGGTTCTCAGATTGAGGGAGTAAAAATTGTATGCTGTTCTTAAAATATCAAGCCCTTACTCCAAAGTTTCTGATTCAGTAAGGGTACGGTGGGGCAGGAAAATGTTCACTTTAAGCCAGTGCAAGGGGGTTGCTGCTGTTCTTTATTCAGAGAGCACATCTTGAGGTTCACTGTCCTTGATCATTGTTTTAAGCAATGGTTTTATATATGTCTGTGTCTGGCATGCACAGTCTACCAAGACCTATAGTGACTAAGGGAATTACAAAAATAAGTGGACAAATCTCACTTGCCAAATACGATTTTCCCTAATGTATTTTAACATGGCCAAGAATGTAATTGTTTTAGCATGGATACTTTCATTCTATTTTTAAACCATCCCTTTTAATTCTTTCTAACAATCTCAGACATTGCCTCTATGACTGTCAAGAAATAAACTCATTTAATCTTTGCCTTCTAGTCTACCAAGCAACACTATGGTGCCAAAGATCCAAAAGATCATTGTCATTTAATTTTTTTTAGAAATTGTTTATTTATTTATGTATTTGGTACAGGGTCTCTCTAAATAGATTGCACTTATAGTAATCCTCCTGTCTCAGCCCCCCCAGTGCTGGGATTACAGGCATGTGTTACCACCACTGGTTTTGGGGCCAGCACTGGGGTTCCAGGCCCCTGTGGCCTGTGGTGCCAGAGACTGAACCCAAGTCCTTGTTCTTGCCTAAACAGGTGCTTGGACCACCAAGCTATCTCCTCAGCTGATTATTCTTTATGTCTGTGTTATACATTCATTATTCTAAATATTTAAAATTATAATGTCTGTCTGTTTTCCACCACCTTTATGAAACCTATTGTCTTCCTAGGTCACAAGGTTAGGAATGGACTGTTCCCACACAATGGAGTTTTCCTGTTCTGAATTCTAACATCATGAGATGGTCCCATGAGTTTTGTGTCCTCTGCAGCTTCATGTCAATAAAGCTTTTAGATATAGGGTCTTGCATGGAGTTGAGAAGACAGCCAAAGAGAACATGGAAGTAAATTTTACATTACACTGACAAATATTTCATGCAAAAATTGCCTTATACTCATTGCATAGAAACAATTAGCATAGAAGAAGCATGGATGTGGTGAGATTACTATTATTATTATTATTTTTACTTATGGTTAAATAAATTGGAGAAAGGAGGATGAGGCAAAGGAATGAAATGAAAACAGGAGTGTTGATGGGGAGATGTATTTGTTGCAGAGGCTGCTGTAATTAGAATACAAAATTATTCAAATGAAAGTTTGAACTTGCAACCTGCTTTGTTTCTAATATGGAGGCAATCTGTGTAGCCTGGGAATAAAATGTACTTGGTAATTTTCCTTCTTATGAACTTTATGAGTAAAAAAGTGTGGCATTGCTACAAATAGTTTTCATGTTGTCCTTTGAAGCCTGGCTTAGCTTTTCCTGTTCACTTTCTCAAGTCTTGGCCAGTCTCATGCGCCCTAGCCAGGACCTGAGGCCCTTGTAGCACTCCCAGCTTTGTGTATGTGCTCGCTCCACGTGCCCCTGAGCTTCATGGGGCTAGAACCACCCACTGAATAACCAGGTTCTATTCTTCCCATTTATTTGAGAGAGGAATTAGCTCTGCAGGGGGGAAATGACTGAAAAGGACTTTCAAACATTTGCTCTCTTAAAATTTCCCAGAAAAGTTCCAAGTTTGAGACTTGTGGCTTTTCATCCACACGCTCCAGCAGAGAACTATACAGGGAGGCAGGCAGGAAGAACAGCTGGGAACCTGCCATCGCCCGTCAAATCTGTCTTGCCATTGAGGAAGAAAGATTTGCTAATACATTAAATGGAACTCACATGAGTAGGTAATGAGTTGTTCAATGTGATTAACCTGGCAGCTAGTTTGTACAAAAGGCATTCTTGTGATTGAAGCTCTTAAGCTGCACAATACAAAGAAGCTGCTTCTTCTTAGGGAAAATGTGCTTCTTTCAAGGTTATTGTCCTTTATTATTTTAGGTCAGGGTTTGTCTATTTAATATAGGGGAATGAGGGGCTTGGGAGATGGCTCAGTGGAATAAGGGCTTCCTTGGCAAGTGCAAGGGCCTGAGTTCAATTCCTGGTTCCTCAATAATAATAATAACAGTAATTAATAATAATAATAATAATAATAATAATAATAATAATAATAATAATAATAATATAGAGGAATGAAAATCCCAACCTGAAAGGTACCTGGGATGAATTTGTGCTCTCTAAAACCAAAGAATGAATTTTAGGAGCAACAGAGGTTAAGAAGACAAGAATATTTATTGGGGAATGAAAGCTTCTGTCTGAGAGAGGGACAGAAAGAGGTTGTGAATGGGTTTCTTCAAGAATCTGCCATTTCTAGGCATTTTTATAGAGTGAAACTATGTCCTGAGGTGGGTCTGAGGTGGAGAACCTGGGAATCCCCTTAGGTGGGCTTGAGGTGGAACAAAACTATGATCAACCAATAAGGTTACAAGTACCATTGCTCAGGTAAAATTAAATCCAGGACCAAATGGAGAAGCGTGTCACATAATAAGCAGGCATGAATATGCTTCAGGTTTCTTCCTGTTGAGGGTTGGGTTAGTGACTCATTTGGGATCTTTCAAGGTGATTGATACCTATTTAGAATATCAATCACTGATGCCCATACCTAGAGAAGTATGTAGCTGTATTTGTTTCCTCTTTTGTCTTGAAGTCTGGCCCAGAGAGAGTGTCTGTCCCACTGAGAGTATTTTGATACTGATATTTTAAGACATTTTATCTCATCTAGTTGTATATGTGCAAGGTAAAATGCTTGCTTATACATAAGGCTCTAAATTAAAACCCAAGCACTAGAAAAAATCGTAATCCATTATTATACATTCATACTAGTTAATATTTATTAAAAACTTCTGTTTCATAAGAAAGACTCTAGTAAAGTCCCCTGACATCTGATAATATTTATTACCTTTTGAAATTCTAAGACTTTTTAATATTTCATTTCTTGCCAGCTGAGCCTGCCCTGGGGGACTGGCATGGCATGTGGTGTTGGCAATTGAGCCTCAGTCCCTCGCACCTACGTAAGCTTGTCTACGCAGTGCCTTAGACCATTGAGCTATCTTGCCAGCCCCTAGACTTTTTAATAGATGATATCTGTACTTGTGTATTGGCTTCCAGATACATTTATCTAAGTTTATATCAGTAAAACAAGGGGAATAAAAGTTTACTTTTTTGTCTTAACTTTTTAAATCAAGGAATAAAAGCAACTTGGATTAAGATCTCAAGGAGTTTTGGGACTCTCATTTTAAGTCATTATTTTCCTTTCTTATAAGTTTTCAGTGGGGAAAATCTAAAATAGAAAGGGTATGTATGTGTATGTTTTTCCATTGCCAAATTTGTTGAACCTAAGTCATCCATCACCATGTCACAGAGTCAGTAGAAACTTCCCCACTGCATTCTTGCCTGGAGATTTTTTATGTAACTCTCAGAATAAAGGATAATTTGAAGCCAGGGCAGTCAATGTTGTAGATCATATGGTAACCAAAAACTTTTTTTTGACATATGTCCTTTCTAAGATTGATATTAACTTCTTCCTCATTGGATCATGTAGTTCTTCTTAGTTTTCCATTGTATTCTCTAGTATCTAGCACACAGCTTGACCATGTTCTTTCTTTATTGCTATCTAGAGCCTTGCTTCTCTGCAGGTTGGATCACTAAGGAAGTTTTAAAAAACATTAATGTATACATGGGTTTTACTTCTAGAGATCCTGTTGCTTTAATCTGAGGTGTGGCCATAGTATTGGAGGTTTTAAAGTTGGTTTTAAACAGCTTGATTTAATGGAAATATTCATTAGCTTGTCCACTTTTTGTTGCTACAGCGGAATACACATAAGAATATGAGTTTATTTAGCTCAAGATTCAAGAGGGTTGGAAGTTTGAGAGAACAGTGCTGGCATCTAATGAAGGTCTTCTTGCTTCTTTTTAATATGGTGGAGGATATCATGTTATGAGACAAAAGCAGGAGTCTATATTCCTCTTCCTTTAAAGCCACTAATATTATTGGCATTGACCTCATTTAATTCTAATTATGCCCCAAATGCTGGTCCTCCACATTCCAGTAACAGAAGAATTTAATGGTTACATTTCAATTCCAATGCACTAACTTTTGGGGGACATATTTAAACTATAGCACACATCTCCTTCACCTTTTTAGCAATGGAAGAATTCTAATTTATGTTTTGATAAGAACATTTTTGTGACAAAAGATCACAGATGATTTCAGTCATTGTTTTGTGAAAAAGTTAGACTGAAAGTGAAGACACTACTTTTGGCATACGGAATGAAGGGATCCACAACAAATCCTCTTCTCCTAACACACTGAGTCATTTCCCACTATACACAGGAACTCTATCCTTACCCTGTGCTGCTGCATTTACTTTATATTTATTGGCCACAAAGTAGGTGTCGGTGATTTTTATTTTACAATTAAAGTCACTGTCCTTCAGAAGAAATGCGGTAGGCTAACAATGGATGATCAACTTGTATTATCCAGCTGGAGTGAACTAGAGTGGTGCTGGGCATGGGAGGCCCACTGAGGATTGTTGCCAGCCTCATAAGAGGTAGAACTGGAGTGGCAGAAGTTTAGAAGCTGTTAGGGAAACTGTAGGGAGCTGCTGGTTTTCCTGGAGGACCTTATCATGCTGACTTTCCTGTTGAATATGACTGTTCTCATCAGAGGAGGAGCTTAGGACCTTGTTGTCACTGATAATGGCTATGGTTCACTTCAGGGGAGCTCTGGTCCTCACCTTGAGCACCGCTTCTTGGCTCTGGGTGGAAAGATGGTACACTGCTCAGCCGCCTGTAGAAACTTGTGATGTCGGCTTTCCTGATGGGAACTTGGCTTTTATCATCATCGCAATAGCTAAGGACCTCATTGCTGCTGAAGATGGCTGTGGTACTTTTATTTTTTATTTTATTGAAGTATAAATATCAATCAGACAGTTTTAAGACACCTTAACAAGACAGATTCAATAAATTAATACATTGCAAAACTGTTTTCATACTGTTTTGGTATCATACAAGGTGCATACATGATATAATACTTACAGACATTATTATAGCAGATGTCTCTTATCAATAAATTAAGAGTGTAGCTGTTTACTTATCTTATTTTTTATACCTGAATTATATAAAAAATTCAATAATCATTTTCCTAGTGGATGACCATAGTACTAGAAGCCGACTTAATATCCGGTCCAACCACCATTAGTGCAAATCATGCCTCTCATAGGATTATGTAGAAGCACAGCATTATCTATCCCAACTGTACTGTCTATACACACACATCATGATTTTTTCTTTCTATACCCCTTCCTTTGTCTACATCTGTCAAAGGTGGGCACTCCATTGTCATTCAACTAACTTAGGTGCTTGAACTCGACACCACAATCCAACACAGTCCAGCATTCCACAACAATAGTGAGTTATTCAAAGAAGTTGTCGACCATAGCCATTTACAGCTCAGCTTAATATTATGGCCCCATGATGTATACTTCATTTTTATACTTTTCTGCTGGACGGTTAAGACCTAGATAGAACAAGACTTATATACCAACACATGTACTTTATGTTTCTTATGTGGTCAGTGGAGTCCTCTCAGGGTTTATCTTGTAGTCCTGTACATTATTCTGTAGATCCTTTGTCTGTGTCATCCATGTGGATGAGTCACGGCCAATGCTTGACCAGTTTGCTCTCTGTGACAGCCTGAGAGAAAGTTTTCTCTCCATGTGACTCTCCTCAGGCACACTATAGAACTTTGATCTCTTTCCTCTGTGGCTCCATAATCTCCTTGTTCAGAAATTTTGGAGCTCACCTGAGTTTCATGATGTTGCAGTACAGGTTCTCCTATGTCCTGAGTCTTCGCTGACCTTGAAAGGCTAGGTCCAAAATGTTGGCTGGTCTTGTGGCTCTTCTATTTCTCCAACTCTGATTTGTGAACTTAGGTTGTTAACCATCCAGAAGAAAAGCTGATTAGTATCCTGCAGCATATGCCATTCACTTTGCCTTATCTGACTCAATTGATTTTAGTTGTTGTTGTACGTTTCCATTTGTATTTCTGCTTTTCACTTGTTATACTAGGGAGACTATATGATATTTACACATGTTTGTCTGGTTTGTTTCACTTATGAGTATATGTTCAAGTGGCATCCACTTCGTATAAATGCTTCAAACTTATCATTCTTAATAGCTGAGTAATACTCCATTATATAGAAATACCACATCTTTTTCAACCATTCCTCACGTGATGGACATCTTGGTGTGGTACTTTTCAAGGAAGCCTTGGCCCTTACTTTCTGCATTGCTTCCTGGCTCCAGTATAACTTCCGTGGTCTACTATTACAGATACTTTGTCCTATTGGAATAGACTTTCCAGCTTCCAGGAAAGTTTCCACCTTTGGACCTTTCCAGGACAGATATGTGAAACAGGCCTGCACAAGACATTGCTTTGGGCTCTAGACCTCCAGATTTACCCATGGCAGGGACCACTGTGACAGGCCCTAGGTCTTCAGCTGGACTCATGCAGGATACTACCATGGGATCCAAACCCTCAACTGGATTCTGTTGTCTTTAGTGTAGACAGGTATTCTGAAGTCTTCTTGCATATGACTCTATGGGTGGCTATTATAAAATAATCTTACAATTAAGTTTCCTGTATTGTATTGTTCTTTTTTCAAAATGCCAAGCCATAACAAGAAATAAATATCAACAGCCAAAATATAAACATCACAGAATCAGATCTGGAACCCAGTCTACTTGCTTAGGTCAGTATCAGTAGGAAAATAACAAACAAATTTCCTGAGATGTTAAAAGAGCTGCATCAATATTACTGGAGATTGTGGGAGTCCAGAGGAATTTGGTGACTTCAGTGATGAGTGTAATTACTTTTGCTCATGAATTCCCTAATGTGAGCCATTTGAGTGTCACCTTATATCAGCACCATAGTTAAAGACCACCTGAATTATTATTTCTTTTAAATTGTTCTACTTATTCTACTTAAAATTTATCTGAAATAGTAATATCCATTAAGTATGTGCTAATCATATTTAATTTTTATGCATAGTGAACTAAGTATACATGTTTATTAGAACAGGGCTTGATCTCTATCTTAGCCAAGCTGGCCAGGACTTACATTACTTTGCACTGCTATCTCCCTAACTCATTATAGTATTAAGCATTTATTATGTTGAGTCTGTACCTTGACACCCTGACTTTGGAACCTGAATGCTCTTTTATGGCAGTTAATTGCCAACCTACATATAGTGTTGAGGAGAGTTGGAAAGGCTCTTTCTCACCGCTGCTGAACTAGTTTGATGAGAACACATAATTGGAGGATGAAACTCCTAAGTAACAATGCCCATGGCATTCAAGAAGGCAGAAATAACCTTTTGATAAAGTGTACTATTAAAAAAATGTTAGGTTTTAAAAAAATTAATTCATTAAATGAAAATTAAATCATAAATTCATTAAATGGAAATCTATCTGTTGGTGTCTGACTGCCGAGGCTGGATTCAAAACTTAGAGCAGATAAACTCTAAATCACCACTCTTGTTTGTGGAAAAAAATACCCTAATTCTGCTCAAGTAGCAACATACACCAAAAAGAAAGCAGGTTGTTGTGTCCTGGTTTTTTATTTTTCTCATCATTTTCAAGTTAGATTCAGATTCTCCTTCTTGATAAATTCATCAGATGTTGAAAATATGGCTCATCTAGGGAAATAAGCTTCATAAACTATGAAATAAAGTCAATAGAATAGAATAAAAACCCAAGCTTTGATTCACAATATGGATATAGAATTTTGACTCCTATGAAAAAAATTCAAATATTAAAAAAAATGTATCTTTTCATGGTCATATCACCAAACAGCTGATCTGTTGCAGGAGAATGTCATAGCAGGGGTGTTATTTATTCATTTTGTGGAGTTTTGTCCATTGGCTTATTATACAAAGAGTACAATCAAAAGAAACTCATTTCATATCTGTTCTCCTGCTGATAAACCATAATTGGTGACTGATTGCACAGATACATTTTCTTTCTTCTCTGACCTTTTTGTCCTGATAACCTGGTCATTTCCTGCCAGAGGTTGGAACAGAACACGTTTAGATGGAAAGTGCTTTTTGCTTCACAGAGATGAAGCACTTCCAAGGCATGTTGAAATGCTCTCCATTTGCAATACAAAATGAATTACTTTATGAGAGAAGCATTGCAAAAAAAGAAGAAAGCATTTTAAAACATATTTTCATTAGCAGATAATCAGCCACCTACTCAGCTGAGGATATCAGTATGTAGACATGGATTTCTTCTAGCCAGAGTAAGTGAGATCCCTCACTTTTTTTCTTGCTGTAGTAATAGTTAATCTCAAGTGAGTTTCAGCCATCAAAACTGAGCTGATTGCAAATATGACCTGTACAATCCTCAGGGAAGAGCAAGCTGTTTTCTGGAACTGATTCTTATGACCTGTGCATTTTTAACATTTTTCTTTCATTTGAAAAATAAAGTGGTTGGTCCTGTTATTGGAACTAGATGATGATATTTCAGAGAATAGTGGATTTCTACCTGCTATACTAACAGTAGTTCTTATTCGAAATTACCAGGATAATGTTAAGTAGGAAGAGGCATGACACCTGTGGCTCTTTAATGTTCTTATCAAAAAGAGAGTGTGTAACTCAGACTGAGCACAGGATATAAGATCAAAGGCAAAGACTAGCTTAAGGGGGCCAGGGAGATGGCTCAGTGGAATAAGCACTTCTCTGGCAAGCACAAGGGCCTGAGTTCAATCCCCAGTTCCACAAAAAAAAAAAAAAAAAAAAAAAAAAAAGATTAGCTTAAGACATATTTGGTTACTTGTGTTTTTATTTATTTTTTCTTGCTATATAATTCAGGCTGGCTGCATACTCCCAGTGATCCTCCGTCCACAGGCTCCAGAGTGCTGCGATTACAGGCATGTGCCACCATGCCTAGTTTCATTGAGACATACCTGAAAGTCACTCATGATGATTTAAGATTTTAGTTTTAATCGGCAGCAGGTCAATTCCTCCTTCATCAACAATGGTCATCCTGGCTTATAATCTTATTTTTTGTCCTTTATTTAGAGCATGCACTGCAAAGTGTAAATGTAAACATTAATTTTTGTCACTCACATAGTCTGAATGAGTATTTGAAATGTATTTTTCATTCCATTGTGTTGCAGTCAGGGATTGAAATGGAAGCAATTTAATACAGGTAAAATAATTTATGTAATTATTTTATAACATTCGCCCAAAGAATGAGATGCAAGAGTGCAGGAGATCTGTTTGCCCATTAGAGACCCAAAGAATCCAGTTGAAATCTGGATGCCACAGCAATACCCTGCATGAGTCCTACTAAAGACCTATAACCCATGACAATGTCCTTCTTGGTCCAGCTGAAGGTGTAGAGCCCATGACAATGTCTTATGCAAGTCTGTGACCCAAAGGTCAGTGATAGAAACTAGAAAGTCTTTGCCAGCAGTATAAAGGATCTGTGTTGGTAGGCTCCTGGATCTGCACTGGAGCAGAAAGTGGTGTTCAAGGTAGGGACCAGAGCTCCCAGAAAAGAAATGTAGCCATTGCTTGATCAAATTGCTGTTTGTGAAAGCCTGAGGGAATTTTTTGCTCTCTATGTGACTCTCTTTGGACACACTGTACATCATTGGTCACTTTCCTCTGTGGCCCAATAATCTCCTTGATCAGAAAATTTGGGACATCACTTGGTTATAGGAAGTCACAGCAGAGGTTCTCTTTATGTCCTGTGTCCTCACTGATCTTGAAAGGCTAGGGTCAAAATATTAGCTATCCTTTTAGTCCATCTATCTCTCTAATTTTTGGTCTGCAAACTTTAGTTGTTAAACATCCAGAGGAGAAGCTTAATGATATTATTACCCTGTAACAGAGCCATTAAGCTTAATATCACTATCTGTCTAAACATCAAACACCTTAGACATGAAACAGAATAGATATTTTGCAGGGAAGAGAAAGCTGTTTTCTGGAACTGATTCCTATGAGCTGCTATTAGTTATATGTATCTTATTTTAACTTAGTCTTAACCATCTAGCAGAAAAGTGTAACCACAAGATATAAAAAGTAAAGCTATATTAATATGTTGAGTTATAAAAGGCTCACATCAACAACTTTTGACAATTGCCAGTTGTGTAGATAACTCACTACTATTATGGACTACTGGACTATATTGGGTTACTTTGCTGAATTCAAGTACCTACAATCTTTGGACTGTCAACAAGTATGAAAAGGTCCTTTAAAGTCTTCTCCAAATACAGCATCTCTAACTGCAATGGAACACCCATCTCTGACAAAACAAAATGAAAAAGAGGATACATTGGGAGCCACAGAAGCTAGGCAATTGACTAAATGTGTGTAGGTGGGGCTAGGCTTTAGTACCTAAAGCAAACAAGCTACCTCAGTCCTGAGATAAACGTCCTTTTCCTTTAAGGTCAGCTATTAGTCTCTAGGTATCCTTGGGTCAGGGGTTACTAACTTTGCAAAAGTACAAATAAAGTACCATTTTGTTGTGAAAAAAGAAATAAAAATATATATGTTTATACACAAGATAGGATAGATATGTAGCTACTTTCTCTTAGTTCATCGAGAAAAAAGGTTTGTACTAATATGTTTAGATATCATGTCTGCATCTTGTCCTCTGAATAACTGTTATGAAGACAACAATATGCAATTTATTAATTATTGTATCTGTCCTACTAGCCTGTTTTGAAAATGTTTCATTGCTATTTTTTTCTCATTAAAATGAATTAAAAATATAAATAAATAAGGGATGCAAAAAACAAAAAAAGAAACACAGCCATTCTCAGCAACAGTGAGGTCCCAAGCTCCTCTGATGAGAAGAACAGCTGAGTTTATATCAAGAAAATCAGGGGCCAGAGAAATGGCTCAGTGAAATAAATACTTCCCTGGTAAGTGCAAAGGTCTGAGTTCTATCCCCAGTTCCACCAAAAAAAAAAAAAAAAAAAAAAAAAAAAAAAAAATCACCATGACAAGTTGCTCCAGGATGATCAATAGCATACCATCTTTTCCTGCAATTCTTTTACAGTGTTGGGAATGACCCTCAGGTGGCCCTCCGTACCCAGCAGCATGTTGGTTCAGTTCAGCTGAGTATTAGAAGTTGGCCATTATATAATCCACCACAAGTTGCAACTTTTCTTCAATAAAGGCACTTAATAATTTTCTTTATTAATTATTTTAAATTAAAAATTTATTTATACATCATGTAAAAACTGAAACAATGCTAAGAACATATAAAATAAAAGAAATAAGGTCCCCATTCTGGCCTTTATTCTCTTTTTGAGGTAACTGGTATTTATCATTTCGTGTGTGGCTGCCATTTTTCTTAAATCAGTCTACCATCTTGTGCAAGTATCAGACAGCTTCTTATTTGATGTTTATATTATTGCATATTATATATGCCTCCCTGAAGTTACTCATTCCCTCCCTAAAAGGGGTTAAAACCCTTGTTAACTACTTAGAAGACACACTTGAAATCTGAAGTCCCCAAATTATGGGTCCTCTCTGTCAATGAAACTCTTCATGGTCTAGGGCCCTGTGATAACCAATTGTCTCAGTATTATTTCAAAAATTTTTATAAATTCATCATTGAATTTCCTTGGCACTTTGGTCAAAAGTCAGTTGAATATCAATGTGTTTCCTTAGTCAATGTCTGTACTATGACAGAAGTGCATTGTCTTGAATTAAAGTTTTATAACTATGCTTCAAAACTAGATTTAGTTTAGATGTCAAGATAGAAGAAGCCACACACATACACCAAAAAAGTTTACTACTCACATAAGAAGGAATTCTGGAAGCTTCCTAAGGCATGCTTACAGGTGGCTTGAGAAGAAAGGAAGGCTTAGGGCTACTTTTATAATTAGGGAGATGGAGTTGGAGAATAGTTAGGGAGCCTTACTGATTTGGCTTTTCCTATGGGTACCCTCTGAATGAAAGTCCTCGGGCTTCTTCTCAGCTGCTGGATGTGAAACAAAAGCAAGGAAGAGAAGGCTGACATGCAACAGCAAACATAAAAATTGAGCTGCACATTATTACAAGGACTTTACTGAGAGTTAACTCCTCTCTTTTTTTTAAAAAAAAAATGTTTGAAACTCTTCTAGTCTTTTTTTTCTTTTTTCTTTTGGTGCTAGACTAATTCACTATAGTATTTTCTTTTGTGCAGTACTAGAGGTCGAACTCAGGACCTTGTACTTACCAGGCAGGCACTTATGCCTGCTGGGCTATCTCCCTAACTCATTATAGTATTAAGGGTTTATTAACTCCATAAAGTGAATGTAGATACTACCCTCCATAGCTGGGACAAAGAATAAATTGACTTTTCTTTAGGAAGTAGACAGTTCTTTGTAGAACTATCAGTGCCTCAATTTGGATAAAATGTCTTTATTACCTTTTTAAGCACTTTAAATTTTTCTTCTGTGGTTTTGGTCTATTTTATCCCTAATAAGTCAACATTAGAATAAAGTAATGATAAGAAATTATCTTTCCAAATTTATCGTGCAAATTTATTGCATAATTTTACTTCAGTTTTCTGATATGTAAAATGGGTGGATATCTACATTAGACTCTACATGGGTGGTAATTAAATAGCATTATAATAAAGGCTTTTACAGTGAGCCCAAGGTAAGCACTGAAATGCAAATATCATTACAGAATTCTTGCCTTCTTCCTGCTCTACCATACAGACCCTCTTTCTTGTATAATGCCCGCTGCCATGTCTTCTTGTGCTCCTGCTTGGAGCTGCCAAGTTTGGACTGAAATCTTTGCAGACTGTGAGACAAAATAAGCCTTTAATCTTTAGGTGTTGAATATTTTGTCCTGGCACTGAGAGAAGTTAGTTAAGATAGAAGGAAAGGAACTTCATCCATACTTGGTTTTTATTATTTTTGTTAAGAAACAGGCTGAGAGCAGGTAGTGAAACTGCTAAATGCAGAACACAATCAATTGTGGGGTACCTCCATTTGGTCAACAAAATTACATATATCTAATTAAAATGAAATTTATAGTAATCAATGCATATTTCTCTAGTGCAGTTATGTCTCAGACAATATTCTAGGTCTATCTTATTAAAGATTATTAAGCATTTGTCTAACATTTAAATTTAACTGGTTATCTATGCTTCCACAAGTTCAGGCTGGGTAGGTTCACTTGAGATTCAGACAGCTTGAATAAAAGAGGCAGGGCCATGGGATCTCTGGCATGCCTTTGTTATCTCACTGACATGGGAAACAATGTTAAAAATCCCTTGTACTCACTCTCATGCAAACCTGATAAATTGCCAAAATCTTATATGACACAGACTACGTATTTATCTGCTCACTGCACATGTACAGTCTACATCTTATCTACTGACTTACTAGTGAGCAGAATTCCTAGTTGGCAAGCCTGAGCTGGGGTGTCTAGGGTACTCTGATCACTTATTTCATCCCTCTCAAGGGTTTTGCCTAGCAGGGGGATTCTGTATAGTTACCTTCTTGAGAAGGACGAATCACTGTACTCATAATCCACAACAATATAGTTCACAATAACAAGCCACCAATTAGCGCCCTCTTGCTGCCAGTATGGCTAGCGAATAACACCGCTGTAACTTTATGGATATCTACGTTTCTTTCACTGAATCCCCAGCCAATGTTTATGTAGCTAAAGTTGCTCTGGCCAAAGCACCTAATTTCTTATTGACTTTGCCATGTTCACTGAGTATGTACACATAACATTCACAACCTATTAAGGCACATGTACCATTTTGTGACATGATGAGGCTATCCAAGCTCATTCTGCTCTTCAGAGCAACATTAAGTGGCTGGTACACTTAATCACTTAACAGTCCTAAGGCCTGTCAAAGACAACTTAGAAAGAGGCCACATGCAAGGCAAGAGCAATAACTTCCATCTTGAGTAACTGCAGTGTTGCCTTGTATTGTAGGGATGGCAGGTGGGTAATGCCACCATGCTGTGCCCTTTAGTTGGGACCTTGCACTGAAAGTCTCCTAATTATATAAAATTTTCAGTGTTAGTACTGGAAGGTATGGTTGTCTCCATGTGGAATGTCCAGTCCAGTAGAAAGGCAGATAAGGTTTTGCATGCAGGCTGTTTGCCCAGGGATTGCCTTTGGAAATTAGTTTAGCCTCATTTTTGCCATCTCATGTTTCTTCATCATCCCTTTGAGAAACATTTGTACACTGAAAATCAGGAGCCTACCTCATCACAGTACGCATGCCCAAACATTTAGTTCCATTGCTCCCATGGTGAGTCACCTGAAAGCTATTCACCTGTTCTCACATTGCTATGACTTTTAGCTAGTTGTCTCCCCAGAGCCTCATGTGTTCAGAGGTGGGACTTTTTAGAGATAGGTGGAACTATCATGGATGACAATGGGACTGGTTCATGTTGCAACACTGGGATTAAGGAGTGACTACTACCCATGCTGAAGGCAGGTAGCTAGAGAAGAAGCTTGTGGCTTGTCATTTGCTTGTTTTGCTCCCTTCCTACAGTGAACAGTTTCTCCTCTCGAATGCCCCTCTGCCATGGCACCCTGCTTTGGAGCCAGCTGATTATGGGCTGAAGCCTCTAAAATCTGTGAGCTAAATAAACCTTTCCTCCTTTAAATTTGGTGTCAGGTATTCTGTTTTATCAACAAGAGAAAAGTAACTAAAGACATAAACCATAGCAAACACCTACACCTTGGTTTTGTTCCAGAAGAAGGATGAATTGTCCTTGGACCAAGAGGTCACCCAAGTCTAATTCTGCACTTTAGCAAGCCCTATGTTCCATGACAAGCTGAAAGTTATGCTAGTGGGCAGTTCAGTGCATATTCAACAGCTTGTTTGACTGATAACATCAGCTTATGCATGAACCAAATCAACTAATGAGTTGCTGGAGGTGAAAAGACACAGCAGTCAAGAGGACCAGAAGCTATAGGTCCTTCCCTACCAGCAAGGTACTTGCAAGTTTCTCATCTGAGGACAGGAGGGTAGCAGTAAAGGAGGTGTACCTGGTTGGCATACCAGTCCTTTCTTGCTAGGGCCATGGCTTCCACAAGCTCAACATGTAAAAGGAGGGGAGGACTCATGATGGGCCACAGAGACAATGCAAATGTACTTCTTAGAATGTTATTTTGGGGGCCAAGTGCTATTTATGTATGGGATTATCTGCAGGTCCCAATCTAACCTGGCTGTGACAGTCAGTAGTGCCACCTATCACATGTGGGAAGCTTGTATGCTCCGTGGCCAGATCCATTCTTCTGTTTACCCTGGTGCAGGGTTGTTAACACTGAGAGCAAAATGTTACCTTGGTGGCCCACCATAGGCTTCAAAATTATGCACTGGCTTTATCTGCAATTAAATGGTGATTATGGCATGATACAGTAATGCCTCTGGTGGTGTGACTCTTCCCTCTGGCCTTGCTTATTCAAATCACATAACACATCTCAAAGCCAGTAGGTCCATCCCCAGAGGATTTGTGTCTGGGACAGTGCCGTGTCTTTCAGACCTTGCTTTAAAATCCTGTCGTAACTTTGGTTCATCCCAGATATCTCTGGGTTATAAAGCATATAGGACTACTTTACCTTTATCCCTTGGTTGCCTGCAAA
Organism: Ctenomys sociabilis; assembly: GCA_004027165.1. Classification (NCBI taxonomy): domain Eukaryota; kingdom Metazoa; phylum Chordata; class Mammalia; order Rodentia; family Ctenomyidae; genus Ctenomys; species Ctenomys sociabilis. The sequence goes on along the minus strand of PVKA01009523.1, from coordinate 40,743 downwards.
ATGAGTTCTCTGGTCATTTTCAATAATTATGAGTTGCTCATATGCAGTATATAATTGTGCTAGGGTATGCAATACTGCTTCTAATTGGGAGACAAGCCCAGGAAAGCTGTAAGGAGACCCATGTTGATTATATCTTCATGGTCATGTTGCCGTCTTAAAAGCTGTTTCCACTTCTGGCAACAGTCCCTGAGACTGCCTTTCTTTCTCAGTTCTTGTAGGGGGTATAACTTCTAGGTCAGATGTGGCACAAAAGCTTTTCAATAACTCAGCAACCCTAAAAATGTCTGCAATTGCTTTACTTGGTAGAGATGGGACAGGCCTGAATCGTATCTACAAATGCATTAGTGATAACTTTTGTCTTACTATACTAGGCAGCCCCTAAGAATTTGACTGACAGTCCAAGCCCTTGCAGCTGGCCTTTTCTGACTACCCAAACAGTTGTGCTAAGAGTATGGATGCAGCTGGCTCAAGGTAACAGATAATCACAATAAACAGAATTCATCAATATAATGGTACATTTGCATAGATGCTGTCTTTTGTGCCACCAAACCATGACACAGGGTGATACAATGCAGCTATCAGTGTGGGGATAAAAGTTCACTTGAAAGTCATGCCACATAAAAGCAAACTGGTCCTGTCTGTTGGGGGCTCTGTCAATAGAAATGTTAGTATTAGCCAAATCCACTGCAGCATGGTAAGTACAGAAGGTCTGCCACAGAGGGCACAGTGGCATGTATAATGGGAACTAATGCATTTATCTCTTGGTATTCCACAGTCACCCTCAAAGAGCCATCAGTATTTTTAACCAGCCACACAGGTGAATTATAGGGACTTTGTACTTTGCTGGATAATTCCTATCTCTCCAGTTCCAGGATTATCCCACTGATTTCATCATGTTTTCCTGGCAGGAAATACTGCTTACCCTTCAGGTACCGCCATTATCAAAGGATTCTTTTGCCTATCCTCCTCCTACCACCTTCACAGTGTGTACCTGCAGGCAGAATTCTCCCACTGTAGTCCAGAGTCACAATCATAGCAGTATGCCAATTCCTAAAATTTAGCCATCAGGCAATCTATACCTAAATGCACAAAGGTGCTCCCACTCCATAACCATATGCAATGTGGGGCCTTGGAACTTCTCCAGGCTCCCACAGTAGGGTATTCTCAGCTGCAATGTGTACTATAGCCAGAATCTGTCAAATATCATCTGAAACAAAGTGATTGCTACACACTTCCTTGTGTACCCTCCAACTCCAACTTTCTCGGTCAGATATGCAGCTCAACCCTGTTGACCCTGTTCAAAGGCAAACAGATGGCCAGGAAGGCCAGAAGTGAGGTGATCTCACAACTCAGTGGCTTGAGCCAGGCCTTTTGTACTGCTCAGAGGGAAGATCTTTGACCTCTCACAATGGCCTCTACAATTCACCTATAGGCCCTACTGATGACTTTTGCTGTTGATTTCTGTTTATGCATTTGGTACAGGATCTCACTATGCCCCTTGGACTCATAGTGATCCTTCTGTTTTCAGCCTCCCCAGTGCTGGGATTATAGGCATGCACCACCACACCAGGTCTTGGTGGCTGGCTCAGTGTGCCCAGGGATGGGGTTGGTGTAACATATGATGCTGGGGATTGAACCCTGGTCCCTGTGCTTACCAAAGCAGGTGTTAAGTCAGTTCAGCTATCTTACTGGCCCTTCCACTAGTGATTTTTGCTGATATTGGCATGATTAACTCTTGCCCTCTACAAGTTTACTAACACCTGTGTTCATGTGACCTTATGAGCTTCCCCAGCTGCTTTTCACTCCTCATCTTTTGACTTGGGTGTCTAACATTGCTACCCTGGTTCTTAGTCTCTGATTCCCCAGGCTAGCCACCATAGTAGTTACTACATTAATTCAGTACATCATCTTGGGAGCCAGCATGGTTATATATAACCTAAAGAGGGGGCAGAGCATCTGCAAGACCACATCCTTCTTACCTGCAATAAACTGTTCATCATGAGAGTGCTGCGTATTAAAGTTAAATATCATGTGCTACATACTTGCTTCTGTAGGATTTGCCAGCATTGTAATATCATTTCCTCTTCATTGCTCACATATCTCCCACATTGGTCCACACTGTAGAAACAGCTTCTATAAACCACTTGAGCAAGACTTAAGCATCTTTTCTGTACTGCTCACTGCTCTGAAGCTCTTGTCTAAGTGAGAGGTGGTTAGCGATCTAGCCTCCTGTTCAGTACAGATACTGTGATACCACCCATCCCTGAACCTGCAGTTGCTGCAATCAGGCAGCCAAGGCATCTCCCTGCCTTTGCCTGAATTGATTTCCAAAATCTCACAGTTCAAAGTAGGGGTAGTGGTGGTACACAGTAAGGTGAGTTAATTGTGGTCACCTTTGGGGAACTCTGGGCTGGTGCTGGCTCCCTGGCTGCATCACCACCACATGACTTCTCTTACATAGAATCAGCTTCTTCAACATGGAATTTTTTTTTTCATCTGTAAGCTGTAATATCTCATCAATGTATAGTCCTTCTGGACATATACATGTTTATGGGTGGCAGCTGTCTCTTCCATCTTCCTGATATGGACATCTCATCTTAACCAAGCTTCTGTCTCAGTGCTGAAGACAGTAAGGAACAACCTCCCTGGCAGTAATAAGGGCACTTTTCTTTTCCAAGGTCTCCCCTGTGGCATGCAAGGCATTCCGTTTTGCAACAAGCATCACATCTAACTCCACACATGCCCAAGGTGGGGCCTAAACTGAGAGGAACCTGGCCACTGAGTACCACATACTTGTGGCCAGCCACCCCTCAACCCCTTGGGAGAGTGGAGAGTTCCATACAGAGAGCTTCAGCAAATACTGCTGGCTATGCCAATCGTTCTTCCATCAGTCCAGGATGGAAAGCTTTATTTGCAATTCAGACAGCTCAAAGAGAAGGTGCAGAGGTGTGGGTGGGGAAGAATGCTGAAAAATCTCATTCCCTTGTACAGGATATCACACAAAGCTAGCAAGTTTCCCAAAAGTTATGCAACACAGACTACTTTTCCACATGGTCACTGCACATGTGTGGACTCACTAGCAAGTGGGGCAGGCCAGCCTGAAGTCCAAAGCCTGAGCTCAACCATCTGTCATGCCCTGACCACACAATGTCCTATAGAACTTTCGGTGATTCCAGATAGATTAGTGGAAAAAATTTCTAACCAGTGTAATTATTTAAGAAAAATGAGAAATATGTTTTATCTTTGTAATAGTGGGTAGTTACATTGGGTATCTTGGGTATTTGACACTTGAAAATTTAATTACAGATACTCTTTCTAAGTTCTGTGTTAGGAAAAGAGCCCTCATTCCTAGGCAAAGAAATAGGTGATGTTCTGTGCATTAGAAATAGAGGAGCTGGGGAGACAGCTCAGTGACTTAAGCATCTGCCTGGCAAGTGCAAGATCCTGAGTTCAATCCCCAGTATCAGAAAAAGAAAAGAAAAGGTGACAGAAGGATTACATTTCAAGGAAAGTTTCATTAAGTTTTTCTGACAATTCATGAGATGAACCAAGTATATAATTCAGCTGCTTGATGAAGATATCAAAAGAAAGTTTGGTAGATAGGATTTTTGTTGTAGTTAGCAATTTGTAAGAGATAAAAGAGAACAGAACAATTCTCTGTGGGAACCAACAGTCACAAAAACAAGTGATGCTATCAGATTTGTTGGAGGCATTGTTTTGGAGCATATGATAATGCTTTATTAGCACAATAGTGTTCCTACTATCTCAGAGAAAACAAATTGAATTTGTTGTCCAGGTAGATAAAACTCATATTTTACTATTATTTCTCCAGAAAACTGTTTATGTGGCTATAATTGGCAATGTGGCTTCTAATGTCTGCTCAGCTTATTAGGATGAGAGACTGATGGTGGCACTGGGGGAAGGGAAACAAACTGAAGTTCTTACCTTCTACAGGAAGCCAGAGGATGTTTAGGAAGTAATTGCCTGTGATTATCTGAAATGTGCTCAGTTCTGGGTGCAATCAATGCTTATTTAAGCTTCAGTAGTTGTTGTGCTTTTGATTTTCTTATTACTTTGCAATAAGAAAAATATATTTTATGTAGTTGATATTTTGGCCATGTTTTGAGCACTGAGGTTACAGCTGTACCATGAAGCACACGCCACAAAGACTAGAGTAGACTTCTGATTTGAATTACACTATACGTCTAAGGTAGGCAAGGGGAGTTATCAGATACCTATTACAATAACCTACTTATTGGTCAATCTGTCTCTGTTCTTACTTCTTTGTAACACAGCAGTTGGGATAGTCCTGTTAAAATATTAGGGTTTTTTGTTGTTGTTGTTTTTATTCCTTTATTATTTATTTATTTATGTATTACGGGGTCTTGCTTCACAGCTCAGACTTGCAGTGATCCTTGTAACTCAGCCTCCCCAATGCTGGGATTATAGGCATACATTACCATGCCTAGTTTCAGTGGCCTGCAGTGCTCGCTGGTTCTAGGGCTGGCACAGCATGTGGCACTGGGGATCCAACTAAACTGCTTGAGCTTGCCAGGCAGGCACTTGGACCACTGAGCTGTGTCCCCATCTCTAACATATTAGGTTTAATCTGCTTGGGTCCCTTCAACAACTTTCCATCTCATGTACTCCAGGTCTCACAGGGTTCTCTGGGATTTCGACTCACTCCATCTTTGGGACATTACTTCTAGTATAGTTTCCACAAAATGATGAAGAAAATTCTTTTTGTACCTAGCTCTCTCTGGCCTCAGGGCTTTGGTTTTTCATTTTTCCTTTGCCTTCAGTGCTTTTCCCCTGAATATTTTATGGATAAATTACTCACTTCCTTTAGGCCTTAATCAAAACCATCTCCTCAGACAGACCAGCCTTGACTAATCGCCTATCAAAATACAACATTTATTCCTGTCATTCCCTATTTCTTTTCTCCTGTTTATTACCAACATGCTATATATATTTACTTACTTATCTTGTTTTTTTTTTTTTTTTTTGTCTTCCTCAGTGCAAAATCTTCCAGGATACAGATCTGTGTTTCACTTGTTCAAGGTTGTGTCCCAGAACCCAGAATAGTGCTCAGAACAGGGTAGATATCAGTGCATATTTGTTAAATGAAGAGAATAAAGAAAAAAAAATTCTCTCATCAGTGGTGTGGTAATCAAAGCTTGGTGAAAAACATTTATATTAACATTTTGGGACTTATTAGAAAGGGAAATTTTTAAGCCTCGTCTAGATCTATCGATTGACTTAGAAACTCTGAGGTAGGCACCCAGCAGCCTGTGCTTAACAAGCACAGGTAACTGATTATATTTTAAAAGTTGACTACTTTTGATCAGTAATTTTGCTGCACTGGCTTTAAGACCCAAGAATGTATTCCTCAGGGATATGATTTATATTTGGCCTTATTAACACACACGGAGTCTATTCTAGATGAAATGAAGTAGATGACTTTCTGTGGCTAGATATTTATGTCCCTCTTTGAGATATTCTTTAAAAATTGGTTGTTTTGGAAACTAAATTAATTACTTTGATTTATAAAATGGAACTTATGCATTACTTGTTGTTCATTCACCTCAATGAGTGCAAAATAACCATGAAGCAAATATAACAACTTCAATAATGGCTAGAGGAGAAAGATCTGTTATCATTAGGAAACTTCAAATTTGAATAAATCCCATGCAGATTAAGGCATTTCAATAATTTATCTTTTCTTAAAGAAACAGTTATTTAGCAAACAAATAATTCAGTAAGGAAAATGAAATAAATGTACATTTGAATGACAGTTTCTATTTGTATTTTATGTTATACATAAATGAAGATTGAGATTTTTGTTTTGATTTAGATTCAGTCAATTGTTGCTTTTTGTTATGTTTTGGGTGGAACCTATATTATTTGAATACTAAACTGTCAGATAAAAATACCCATATTGAAGTAAGGAGAGAATTTTTTAAGAAAGATATTTCAAGTGCGAAAAGGACCACTGCATGAGGAAGAATACGCCAGTTGAGATAACTGCAAAAGTCTGAAGGTTTAGGCAAAAAGGGATTTTCTTTATTAATAAGACATGAACAAAGCTAAAAGGAACAGTTTGGGGATAGTGGCGATAAAGGAGAAATGTAACTGTCAACCCACTAGATGTCAGGTATGCTGAGTTTATGTCTTCCAGAATTAGAGACTGAATTGTAAGGAAGAACAGGGGTTAAAAGTAGGAAAGATTTATTGACAAATAGCTCCTGAGAGACAGGAGAGGTCCTTAATGTTGATTGCCATCAAAGTCGTTTCTCCAACAACGTTTTATAGAGCAAAATCACCAGGTGGGTACCAAGACACGATGTGAATACAGTGTGGGTAAAGTGCTGTCAACTAATGAGATTACAAGTGTAACTGATTAGCTGAGATTGATCCAATAGGGAAGCAGGTCACAGAGCAAGGGAACATGAAAGAAATTACAGGAAGCCATGGGTCCAGATGTTCTCTGATCACCACCCAGGGAACTTATGCCTAGCTGGGCTTCCCAGACTAAGTGGTGCTAATTATAGTATAATTCCAAGTTATTACTTATCCCTTAGAAAGGATTTATCTTGGGGTCTTGTCTTCTTCAAGTGTGCCTCTAGCCATGATTCAGGGGTCTTTATACTTGTGCTGTTATCCTTGAGAGCCCAGTCCCTCTCTGACTGTATATCAATGTCTAACTTAGCTGCCTGTAATAGTGGGATTCCTGGGTTGCAGTTACATTGGCTTGATGGGAGATTGGGCACAGTATGCTTTCATCTGAGGTCAGTCAGCTCTCTGTAGGCATCCATGACAAGGACCATATGCTGCTTTAGGGTGACAGTTGGTCAAAGTTTTGAAACCTTGGGTTTTAGAAACCAGTTGTTTGCCATTTAACCAAAGTTCAGTTAAAAAACATTTTGTTCTGATGAACAATGGTGAACTTTTGTTATGAAGGGAAAGAAGGAAGTTGGGGGGGGGTTGTGTCTGGCCTTTTGGTAAGCGAATGAGAGGCAGTCATGAGTGCTATGTAAACCATGTAGAGGGCAAATCTTTGCAATAATCAGTTTCCTAGGACAAAATGCAGCACAATTTCTTCATTATTATTGTCTTCTAGAATCACTGGGCACATGTAAAATTCAGCATTGTCAATAATCTAATAAAGAGTTTGATACAAGATATTCTGAGAATTTCTGGAATCCTCAGCAGAAAACCATACATTACTAGAAAGAGAATGCTGGAATATTTTTCATTTATGATAATATATTTATATAAGTAAATAATCTACATCTAAAATTAGTCCAGAAATGACTTACATATGTTGGAGAAATATAGTGAAAAACTAAAATATTTCTTCCCAAGACAGAAAACCTATCCATAAAGAGAAAGGTAACTGTATTGTTGAATATGCATTAAATTTGAATGTGCTACACATTACAGGCAATCCACTAGAGCTTGCAAAAACATAAAGAAACATCAACTCTTTCCACAGTCATAGTGGCTACAATTCATTGTTGTCATGGTAAACACCAAGCAGCTTTCAAGTAAAAAGTCTTGACATCACTATTTGTCACCCATAATTCAGTTCACATTGAGCTGGCAATTGGAATGGCCATCTATATTTGCTACTTCCAAAGGAGAAATAAATATTTTCTATCCTTGGGACAGGTGATATAGTTGTACCACTTTGAGAGAGACACACTTTTGAGCTCTAACACTCTGACCCTCACCCAAACTAGGAGGTAGAGACATTGTTTTTCTTGGTGATTACTGTATATAGAAAGTGCAAATTGCATTTCTTTATTTTCGTGTCATTCTCAGTACTTTTGACACTGTGTATATGGAGGTTTTCCTTGAACCTAGCAAGAATCTAGGACTCCATGAACACCATTTGATTATCACAGCCAACTTCTGACACTAGTGATACATTTCTGTACATTACCTCTTGCTTCCTGGCCTTAGTGCACATTGCACATACTTGCCAGTTCCATCAAGTGCCATTTGCAAATAAATGACAGATTTTTCAGGTTATTCATGACTTTTGTCAGATTTGCATACAGATTGAAATTTCCCACAATCCTCTTTCAGGTTTAATACTTTTCTAGAATGGCTTACTTAATTCATTTGATAAATAAGTATTTACATTTATTGTCTCATTCTGTAATAAAAGATATGATAAGGATACAGAGGAATAGTCAGATGAAGAAGTCCAGAAAATGAGATCTGATAGTGTCTCCATGCAAGAGTTTCTGTCTTTGGGGTTCATAGTTTTGACTACACAAGATTCTACTTATAGGTAGTAGGTGTCTTGGTGGTAAGAGAGAAAGTAGGAGTTGCTGATATCTGAAAAGAACTCATGAACCTGGGACCAACTGATGGCAGGGACTGGAAGCAGCAAGATTGTGCAGACTCAGGGCACCAGGAGGAAAGTCTGTTACTACTACGACGGGGATGTTGGAAATTACTATTATGGACAAGGCCATCCAATGAAGCCTCACCGAATCTGCGTGACTCACAATCTGCTGCTCAACTATGGCCTCTACCGAAAGATGGAAATCTATCGCTCTCACAAGGCCAGTGCTGAGGAGATGACTAAGTACCACAGCGATGACTACATTAAGTTCTTGCACTCTATCCAACCAGACAACAAGTCCGAGTACAGCAAACAGATGCAGAGATTCAACGTTGGTGAGGATTGTCCAGTATTTGATGGCCTGTTTGAGTTCTGTCAGTTGTCCACTGGTGGCTCTGTAACAAGTGCTGTGAAACTTAATAAGCAGCAGACCGACATCACTGTGAATTGGGCTGGGGGGCTGCACCATGCAAAGAAGTCCGAGGCATCTGGCTTCTGTTACGTCAATGATATCGTCTTGGCCATCCTGGAACTGCTAAAGTATCACCAGAGAGTGCTGTATATTGACATTGATATTCACCATGGCAATGGCGTGGAAGAGGCCTTCTATACCACAAACTGGGTCATCACTGTGTCCTTTCATAAATATGGAGAGTACTTCCCAGGAACTGGGGACCTATGGGATATTGGGGCTGGCAAAGGCAAGTATTATGCTGTTAACTACCCACTCCGAGATGGGATTGATGACGAGTCCAATGAGGCCATTTTCAAGCCGGGCATGTCCAAAGTAATGGAGATGTTCCAGCCTAGTGCGGTGGTCTTACAGTGTGGCTCGGATTCCCTCTCTGGGGATCGGTTGGGTTGCTTCAATCTAACCGTCAAAGGGCATGCCAAGTGTGTGGAGTTTGTCAAAAGCTTCAACCTGCCTATGCTGATGCTGTGAGGAGGTGGTTACACCATTCGTAATGTTGCCCGGTGCTGGACATACGAAACAGCTGTGGCCCTAGACACAGAGATTCCTAATGAATTCCCAAACAATGACTACTTCGAATACTTTGGACCAGATTTCAAGCTTCACATCTGTCCTTCCAATATGACTATCCAGAACACTAATGAGTACCTGGAGAAAATCAAACAGCGGCTCTTTGAGAACCTAAAAATGCTGCACCATGCACCTGGGGTTCAAATGCAGGCAATTCCTGAGGATGCCATTCCTGAGGAGAGTGGTGATGAAGATGAAGAAGACCCTGACAAGCGTATCTCAATCTATTCTTCGGACAAACGCATTCCGTGTGAGGAAGAGTTCTCTGATTCAGAGGAGGAGGGTGAAGGTGGCCACAAGAACTCTTCCAACTTCAAGAAAGCCAAAAGAGTCAAAACAGAAGATGAGAAAGAGAAAGAACCAGAAGAGAAGAAAGAGGTGACAGAAGAGGAGAAGACCAAGGAGGAAAAGCCAGAAGCCAAAGGGGTCAAAGAGGAGGTCAAGCTGGCCTAAGCAGCCCTCTCCAGCTCAGGATTCTTGCTGTGTTCCCTCCTTTTTTCCCTCTAACTCCTCAGATTTTATATTTTCTATTTCTCTGTATATTTATATTAAAATATATTAAATATAAATGTCCCCAGGGACTAGATAGAGGAGCCAGGGCCCTTGAGTGCAGGGCAGCTGTGCCGGGCAAACTTTTCTAGCGGTGATCATGTTCCCCACCCCTCCCCATGTCTAAGTTTTAAGTCATAAAGAGTCAGATCTGCATGGAAGTGATGCAGCCATAACATGAAATTCTGAAAGGGGTGGTTTCTCCAGGGCTCCCTGTTCTTTGGGCTCCTACAGTAATATCTGCTGTTTTTAGATTGGTTCTTTTCTCATACTCTTACACTGGCCCCAAGTGAGCAAACCAGCTCATACTGCTCTGTCTTCCCCAGTTCTGCAGGTGGAGGTTAGTAGTCTAGATTCCTTTTTTTGAGATGCTTTCATTTTTTGTGAGACTCTTTGTAATAAAATGGTACATTTCTATATCCTCCTGAGCTTGTTTCCTAGCACTGTTTCTGGGCTGATAAAACATTGCTTCCCTGCCCTTTTGGTATGAAGGGATGTGCTGTCTACACTAAAAAATAAAGCAAAATGCAGAACTTAAAAAAAAAAAAAAAACTCATGAACCTATTACATTACCCACAGATGACTGTAGTGAAACTTGACACCCTGAAGCAGCTCCCATCTCAAGTCTTAATTCAGAGAACACAAAGTAGCAGCAGACAAAGAAAAAGGAAGACTGGGAAGGTGAGAGGAACTATTTTTCTCAGTTTAAGAAAGTGGAAAGGGAGAGAAGGTAAAGAAAACAAAAGCAAAGTCAAAGGATAAAATGGAAGCAAAGCTTTGTAAATAATGCAGAAAGGTGGACTGAAGGGAAAAAAAATTAATCAAGCTATGTCATGTACAGGTACAAATTCCCTGTGATGAATATGATCATAATGCATATCTAAAATGTACCCATAAATTTAATTTAAAAAAGAAATATAAATATTCTGAGGCTAACTCAATTTGTGACTAACTTACCTTTAATGGTAAAAAATATTTTGTTTAAGAAATATCAATTAAGAGAAGAATGGAGGTAGCAATTTTGGGATTTATCAATAAGACGGTTTGCTTGCCTCAAAGTTCAAGGTAGAAGCTGTATCCTTCAATTGGATTAAGAATGAAGCAGAAAAATACAGAAGCAAAACTCCTTATTGCTTCCAACTGAATGCCTGATGACAATGACAAATTACTAGAGAGGGTATTGGGTAGCTCTTTCTACTGGCAATATGATCAGCTCCTAGATAAACGATATTAAAGGCAGCCTTCTACCTCCAGGGCTTCTCTAGGAGGGCATTTCATAATTATGACTGTATTCTTTAGCCCCTTGGCACCACAGGGTAAATGGAGCCAGCATCAAAGTGATTTAATAATATTTTTTCTCCCTGAATTTTGACCAAAGGAATAAAATTTAGAAAGTTTATACTCTTAAAGGCTTCTTCCTTGGAAAAATGTAAATATGAAAAGTTTTGGGAAAAGTCTTGAGTCTTTCAGGAAATTAACTGGCTGTTATTCATAGTTTTAAAATTTGATGAAAATTCAGGAAGCTGTTCCTCAGAGTTTCAACTGGATCCTTATACTCACCCCAAATAGCTATCAATCATTCTTCAGGCTTAGATTCTTCTATTAAACTCTTGTCTGTCAATAATCTCATAGAGAGCTGGAATCTAGCTCCACTGAGTGACTGCTTACTTTGCATAAAGCCCTGGATTCACTCATCAGCCCAAGAAAAAGAAAAAAAGAGAATCTCATGGATTTTGTTCCAAATGAACTTCCAGAAGTCATATGATTGTTCTTGCCTAGCATATCCCCAACAGTATCAGTCAGTCCTAGAGAAACGGATTTACTACAAAATATACAAATACAGAAGGATTTTCAAAGTAGGTTTATAATGGTTGCCTGCTGAATCAGATATGGAATAGTACAAAAGAGTTGTCTGCACTCTGGAGGTCTGGAGGTTCCAGTCAAATTTGAAGGTGTGGAGCTCACTGTAGAGTCCTGTGCAGCTCTGTATCAAATGTGAGGTTTCCTTCTTCTTTTCCCTTTTATTCCATTCAGGCTATAAGCTGAAGTTAGTAGGTCTTCTAACTTCAATAAATCCATTCAGTTACACCCAGAACTATGCTAAGCTAATCACTGGAGTTGACATCACAGTTAGGTATCACACCCACTGTACATTACCTCTGTGGGATAAAGGATGGTTGGCTGGACTTCTAGGCCTTGGGGTATCATTGTACCCTTACTATAGTAAGGTACAGGGAAACTAGTGGAATCCTGGCTTGGGAACATGATACTAAGTACACAGGAAAATAGCACTGAGTTTCAGACAGCACATTCATTGCTTAAGGTGAGATCCACAGTAATCTAATGATTTCAGCAGTTTATTGCTCTCATTTCCATCTGTTAATTAGAAAACAGATATTTATGGGATTTAGGTGCCTTAGCTACTTGGACATTTAATGGCTGTTCAGCAGCGGAGTTGACCAAGGAAGTCAATCTGTGGAACTCTCTGTTTGGACTCATCCTGCTTTCCTGTTGTTTACACACAGTACCTTGGGTAAGACACTGAAGTTGTGATGGTTCTTTTGCCCATAGCTAGAATGCTCTTTAAACCTCTTCTAGGGAAAGTATTTGAATCACTTTTCCATCACTGAGTGAAGACATCCGACAAGTGCAACTTAAAGGAGAAAAGATTTATTTAGGTTCATGTTTTCAATTTATGGACAGCTAGGAATGGTATGGCAGAGGGACCTTCAGAGAAAACCTGTTCACATCACAGGTCCATGAAGCAAAGAGAAGGAAGGAACTAGGGAGGAAGAATCAGCTTTCTGGGTCACACTCACAGAGGCTCACCTCTATCCAGCCCCATCGCCTTACAGTGTTAATATAGCTCTCATATGATCTCATCATCTTCCAACAGGACCTAACACATAATGTCAAGGAGCTTAGGAGGCTTTGAAATCCCCAATCGGCACAACTCACACACCTAGATTCAACAGCCAGAGTGCTCAGAAGACTGCTGTGCACAGTACTAGCCTCTTTTCCCATTTCTATCCTTGCCCTCCTGTTAGTGGATCTTCATGTTTGCTTCAAAACTCCTCTCTTCCCACACAAATCTCTGAGTCTGAAATGACTCCTCTTGATTTTGCATGGGGCTGATTGCCTGTTTGCTTGGCCCTTCTGCTCTGGCTCTCACAGATCTGTGTCAAGGAATTCTCTAAGGTCAGCTGAGCTACCTTGTTACTGGTGATGCCAGAGAAGTCTGCAGACTACACTGCCTGACTGCAGTGTACACCAAGGGCTGGTCTCTTTGGGTACTGCCAGTGTGTAAGCTGGCTGGAAATGCTGTATGGCAACCTAGTCAGGATCCTTAAGTCAAGTTTAGGTTCTTAAATCCAAACTATGGGAACAATGAAACACACTAGAACTTTTGAAGCACTCCAATCCACTTATAACTAGTCGCATACTCACTACAGAGTTAAACACAATTCACAATATAATTGGAGAATAATACTTTACATATCTCAAATTCTAAGACATAAAAAATGGTTAATTTTTATTGTAGTTCTAGCATAATATTTTTATATAGCTCAAGAGTAGATTTTAAATGTTCTCACTACAACAAAGTAATATATGGTGATGAATACATTAATTAGCCTTACTTAACCATTCTGCAGTGTATATATGTATCATATCATACTTCTCCATAAACACATAACATTGTTATCAATCAAAAATAAAATCTTAAAATCCTCGAGTGACAAATATAAGAAAGGATGCCTATTTCATGTGCTGAGCACAAACAAATGCATTATTATCCAAAATGAGATCTATTGCTTTGTAATTAGGGGCCAAAATGGGGGGCATAAAGCATTCTTAGTTGAGACTGGGAGTTCTGGTCTTATTTCCTATAGACAAATCCTACAACCTTGGAACTTCTGAAAAATGGAAGAAGCCATAGGATATAGCTTTCCACTACTTTTAGAATTCTCAGAAATCTGTGTTCTTACAAATTTGAGGTAATATTTTCAGTAGCTCTTTTTGATACTGTTTTTTTCCCCATCAAAGCTACACTTCCCTTGCTCTGTTTACAAATCCCATCAAGATGATCAAGTAGAGAGCCAATAGAGAAAGACATGCTACCATGTTGAAATGTGCAAAACAAAATATAAAATAAGATACAGGTAGCTCTTTTTTGTAGCTTTTCCTTCATTAATACAAAGAAAACACAAAATAATTATAAATATTTCTTCCATTGACATCATGTATGTGTAAGAGAATGTGGAATGGGGCTTTTCCCATTGTCTCTGGTTGGTGTTGTAACTGAAGCCCAAATGAGAAAAGGAGTTAGATATATTTACCTAGGCTTTAATGAAGTGGACCAAGTCATTTCAGAGCACACTGTCCCCAAGCCCCATATGAAGGATAATTTTAAGTTCATTTTCTGAGTAGAATTTGTAACAGTGGAGTATGGTGAAAACTCTTCAATCTATTCCCCGTGACTTCCCTTATTTCCAAAACATGAGAAAACCCATTAGGGAGACATAGCCCACAAGGAGAGGTTTGATTGAATTGCTCCTCCTTGCTGCATAGTGTCAGAGAAAAACCAAAGAAGGAGCGTAATGGTGTGCGACTGTAATCCCAGTGCTTGAGAGGCTGAAAACAGGAGAAGCAGTCCAAGTCCAATCTTTGTAGTGAGACCCTTTAGACCCTGTACTAAGTACCAAAAGAAAAAGAAAAATCTAGGCCTCCCTTGTGCTGCCAGCCAAGTGAATACTTGACATTTTTCCCCTGCATACTGCAACTTCAGGCTAACCTGATAGTTTTCTTGATGTGAAGGATCAAAACTAAAGCGGGCTTAGATATTAAGGTGAGATGAAGGTAGAAATGGGAATGGCTTATACAGTTAAATGGAGCTCCTCTGGGTCAAGCAGTAATGAAGAAAATGAGGCATAAGTAGAGTCATGAAAACATGTCTTAGAAAGCTTTTTATTTGTTAGTCAATTAAAGCTAAAATAGCTTGCAAAAAAACCTCACCTTCCCTTCTCTGAGATGAATACAGTTAACAACTGGCTGCATTTACCTTATTATTTGGTTTGTTCAAATATTGTTAGATATGAACCTGCCCACCTTTCCCTTCTCTCTTCCTGTATGTATGTTGTCTTCAATCATTTGATAATAAGATATGGATATGATGTTCCTTACCTTTTTCTACTTCAGTATTCCTCTTCTTCCCCATTTTTTCCCTGTCCCTTTCCAGCTCCAGATTCCCCTCTTCCCTCTTCTCCTTCCCCCTCTTCTCCTTCCCCTTCTCCTTCCCCTTCTTCTTCTCCTTCTTCTTTTCTTCTTCTTCTCCTCCTCTTCCTCCTCCTCCTCTTCTTCTTCTTTTCTTCTTCTTCTCCTCCTCTTCCTCCTCCTCCTCTTCTTCTTTTCTTCTTCTTCTCCTCTTCTTCCTCCTCCTCTTCTTCTTTTCTTCTTCTTCTTCTTCTTCTTCTTCCTCTTTCTTCTTCTTCTTCTTCTTCTTCTTCTTCTTCTTCTTCTTCTTCTTCTTCTTCTTCTTCTTCTTCTTCTTCTTCTTCTTCTTCTTCTTCTTCTTCTTCTTCTTCTTCTTCTATTTATTTGGTTGTTTCAGGTACTTACTACACAGCTCAGATTCATAGTGACACTCCTGCTTGCTGCCTCCCTACCACTGCACTAGTATTACAGGCATGCACCACCACATCTGGATTTTGTGGCTGGTTCAGTCCACCCTGGGGGTAGGGAGGGTGCAGTATATTATGCCATGGATTGAACCCTTCACTTGCCTAATCTTGCTGAAGCTTGTTTAAGCAGGAGCTTTGGTCTGCTGAGCTGTCGTGCTGGCTTCAACTTCAATATTCTTTTAAAAGAATCAAAACACTAAACAGGTATTATATCTCTTGAAAATGATATGTCAATGGGATTGAATCCAGTGGTCAGATTACAAACTTCTGGGTCATCCCAGCCCTGTTTTAAACACTCAGAGTACTTCAGGTGCTATATCTCTGTGTGAGTTCCTCCAGGACATTAGTCTCCACAACATCAATATCAAAATCTAGAGATTTAATATTGATAAGATGAAGAGATGGAGTGAAACAGCCAAGGGAGTGATGGACAGTGCAGCTAAAGGACGCTGCTTTGTCTCTTTTTAAATTTCAGTTTACCTGTGTTGACCCTGGAGAAAAAATGAGGCAGTTGAGGAAAGAGAGGAGGGACAAGAATGAAAGACAGTCTAGATTCCCTTTTTTGGTCACTTATGTTCTTGACATGAGAAGTTAGAGTTGTGTAAGTGGAAGGAGGAGCACTATTAGGAGAGGAGATTAAAGCTGCAAATTATATTGGGATAAACTAAAACACTGAAAATAAAATCTTCGTGAGACCTAACAGTGGTGGGGACTACAATGAGAAATGGCTTAAATGTCACTTACAGATGGGAGAAAAATGCCACACATCATGTTTAAAAGGGTCCAATGGGAGAAAAATGATGCTGTTTCTCATTCTAGCATATAAAATTCAGCAAACCCAGTAAGTTACATGCATTTGGTGAAAAAAAGACAAGTTAGTAAACAAACAAAAACATTAAGCATTGTCTGAGTGAATTAAGACTGAGATTTGTCCTGATTTTCTCCTTTCTTAGTCTCTAGAAAGCTGTGCTTAAAATGATTGTATATTGAGTCTACTCTTCCCAGTTTAAGAAAATGCATTTCACACACTTATATGTACATGTACTATCTGTACAAAATATGCACATGCTTTTGGTCATTATTCTCAGAGCAATACACAGCATAACATCTCCCTACACAACAGTTATACTTTATTAGGCTTTAGAAGTAATGTAGAGATGAGTTAAAGCACATGAGAGAGTGTATGTAGGTTATATGTAAGTACTATGCCATTTTAAGTAAGGGACATAAACATTCTCTGATCTTGATAATTGCAGTATGTCTTGTAACCAAACCCCAATGGATATGTAAGAGTAAACATACTGCACAAAAACACATAAGCAACCCCACCACACATACACACTTGTTTAAAAAGTTGTTTTGTTTACTATTTTTAAATATTTTATGAATATCTTCCACTATATGGCGGGCTCTTTACATGAGAAATTTTAAGACGCTCTTTCCTTGTAAGAACATGCCATTGTGTGGATGTGCCATGATTGTACTATGATTTACTTAACTAGTTTATTATTGATAATTTATTTTTCATTGTTAATAAATAATTTATTCATTATTTTTTTGTGTTACTTGGGATTGAATCTAGGGACTTGACATTGAGCTACATCTCTAATCTTTTTTTATTTCGAGATGGGTTCTTGCTAAATTGCTAAGCTTCCCTGCCTGCACTTGAATTTATGATCTTTTGCCTTAGACTCCCAAAGCACTTAAATTACAGAAATGTACTACCATGCCCAAAATAAATTATTTCATTAATAAAAATCTCGACAACCTCTTCAGATAACTCATTATTGTTGTGGAATGCTGGACTGTGTTGGATTGTGTTGTCGAGTTCAGGCACCTAAATTAATTGAATGACAATGGAGTGCCCATCTCTGACAGGTGTAGACAAAGGAAGGGGTATAGAAAGGAAGAATCATGAGGTGTGTGTATGGACAGTACAGTTGGGATAGATACACTGTTCTTCTACATAATTCTATGAGAGGCAAGATTGGCATTAATGGTGGTTGGACAGGATATTGTGTTGGCTTCTAGTACTATGGACAACCACTAGGAAAATAACAAGGTAGAAAGTATTAATTATTGAATCTTTAATGTAATTCAGGTATAAAAAACAAGATACTTAAACAGCTACCCTCTCTTAATTTATTGATAAGAGACAAATGCTATAATAATATCTGCAGGTATAATATCATGTATGCACCTTCTATGATTCCAAAACATTATGAAAACAGTTTTGAATGTATTAAATTATGAAATCCATCTTGTAAAAGTATCTTAAAACTGTCTCATTGATATTTTTACTTCAATAAAATAAAAATAATAAAATAAAATAAATCCATAGAATTTGATTTGTGCCCAAAGTTTAGATAATGATCATATACTATGCATTACTACATATCTTTTCTAAATTCTGTACCTATGTACTGTCACACTAGCAATAATGAATGTACCTTGCTTTCTCTACTGTTTTCTAAAAGCCTATCAATACTTAACTCTTTTGTAAATATGCCTATTTGTTTGTTTTCTAGCAGTCACAATCAAAAGTAGCAAGAGGATTGCAAGTTTAAGACCAACCTGGACACCTTAGTAAGGCCTACCTCACAATAAAAATTAAAAGTTTGGGGAGATACAACTTAGAGGCAGAGAGCCTCTTTGTTTCATTCCCAGTTCCACAAAAATCCCAACAAAACAAAACTAATAATAACAAAAAAGAAATTAAACACCACCGTAGTTTACAATGCTAATATCTTCCCTCTTTCAAACTCTTTACATTTAAAACTTGAGAATTCATGGTAGGAACAAATGAAATGATTGAAAAGTACTGCCAATGTTGAAGTGTATTTGGAACCTTCCAAAATTTTCTAGCTGTATCTTATATTGTTTTCTACATGAATACAATTTTGACTGATCATACAGATCACTGCAGAATCCACCTCCACTGCTGAGTGGTTATTTTCAGGGACATCTGTGTGAGTGGGTTGTTAGTACATTCTGCAAAATATGCAGAATTATGCTTCATAGGCTTATTAAGTTTATGCTTAGTTTGATAATATTCCAATTCTCATATTTTCTTTTGCTTATAGTGCTTTTCTAAGCACTAAAAAGTTAATAATAACAATAAGACCAGAACAGCAAAACTGTGTTCCTACATAAACTACTTACAGCATTTCACCTATGAATTTGAGCCCCATCTGCCTTTCATATGCAGTAAAATTCAGGTAGGTTCTTTTCTAATTAGGCTGTATTTCTTTTCAGTTGGCATGTTTCTTGCTTATTTCTGAGTGGAAGTCATGCTTACATCCCCAAGAATATATTTCACATACTCAGTGGAATAGAAGCATGCATCAATTTGGAGAAGGACTGACAAAGGCCTACCTTATTGCTCAAAGAATGAAATCCAGTGGCACTCATCTCTAGCTAGAAAAATAGTCAAGTGATCTACTTTGGAGTTACTTCAATTCTTTGTGCCCATTAAATCAATTTAGTCAATTAAAATTATAATTTTCATTAAATAACATAGTAGTCTAATGTATGAATTTAACTTTAATGAAAGAATAGTAATTGCAGGAGATCAACAAACTTAATTCCCCCGAGTAATGGAGCCCCTTATGTCCTCCCTTACATGACCTTTAGTTCAACATTGTTTACTGAAGTATGGAGGACTGGCTATCTAGAAACAGATATTTCATTAATTGGCTGAAAGAATATGATCCAGTCAGGCAGAGATGCCAGCATGTCTCATCGCAGCATGCTGGCAAGAATTGCCCCCTTGATGATGACTGGAAAGAGGGCTTGAGCAAAAGTCTATGAGATTCCAGGGCCAAAACATGAGATGACATCTCAGCTGAGACTCTAGGACTCAAAAATGAACCATACATTCCTGACAGTACTGACAGAAAAAGTGTCAGCTGTGCATAAATCAAGCTTGTTAGTGGTCTCTATGTCTTGTGAAAGAGTGCTCTGCTTCTCCTTTCAGCCATGCCTGTGAAGTCTGTTTTCCCTGTACTCTTCTGTGACCCCCACCCACCACCCTGATTGATACCAATAATAAATTTCACTGTTCTGATTTGTGGTCCTTTGTTTCATCAAGAGCATTGCATCATGCAAAAGTCCCTTTGATTGCAGATTTTTCTCTCTTAGTCTTTCTTTTCATCTGTGTGCATATTGTCAGGGGAGAGACTGATACCCTTCATGAAGTTTCAGTACTGATCATTTCTCCTTAAATCACATTTTTCAAAACACATGAAACATCTTTTCCACCTCCAGGAAGTGTTAACAAATATGGAGAAGTTAATTTTTTTGTAGCTCAGAATGTTTGTGATAGAAACATCTTTTGAAATATGGTATATGACCTCATACCCATTTATCACCAAAGAATGTTTTATTCTGAGATGAAAAGGTAGGGTTTGCAAGCCCCAGTGGCTACTAGGCTGACCTAGATTAAGCATGTTCCATTTGTCTAACACAGGGTACCATGAACTATATATATGTTTGTGTCCCCTCAAATTTATTTTTTGAAATCCAAATAGCATGATGGCTTCAAGATATGCAGCATTTGACCTCATAAATTATGTCATGGGGGTAGAGCCCTCATGAAAGGAATTAGTACCATTATAGAAAGAGACCTCAGAATCCTCTCCTCCTTTTTCAAACATGGAAGAACTCAGTGAAAATTTGGCAATATGAAAACTGGAATAGAGATTTCACCAGACCCCAACCATGCTGGCATTCTTATCTAAGAGCTTTCAGAAAGTTGCAAAGTAAGTTTGCATATTTATAATCCACCCAGCAAATGCTACTTTGTTATAAAAGTCTGATGAACTAATAGACAAGCTTTTAAAATATGTCTTATTTGGTAGTGAATATATTAACATATGTATTTGAAGTTTCTTGTGGAACCTGGAAGATCTTTTATTGTTATGAATGGCATAACTGCACAGTGACAATTCAGAGTGGAGTAGCACTGCTCTCTTTGGATGGAATATGAACTTTTGTCACTTACACTACCTCCTTGCCTTCTTGTAGACTTGGAATTCAAACTCCTGATAAGTTCTTAGAAGGCAGAATACAGTTTCTAATTTTTTGAGTGGACAGGAAATGATGGGATTCTGACAGCTTAATTCATTTTTTTGGTTTCATATTCTCATTGAATAAATGACTCACTGCTTAAATAACTCTTTCAAATACCTCAGTAAAGGTAATTTTCACATAGATTGTTAACTTTTTTCCAGTTCTGCTTTCTTCATAGACCTTGTGGATCAGAAACTATATCCTGACTGCTGTTGTAATGTCCCTAAGGATGTTGGTAGAAGCCAGTCCTGACAGAGCTGGTTTTTGAATGAATTAATTGACACATGGTCCTCAGTTTTGGACCATGGGTTTCTCAACTAAGGGGAATAGAGGTGACTTAGGCTTGATTTTTCTCAGCATTTGGTACTTTTTGGATAGTGCTTCTCACATAAAGTTTGAAGTCAGTGCCCTTCGAAGCCTGAGCTATACATTACAGTGATAATATTGCCATGGTACAGCTTTATTTTTCTCTGAATACTGGAAATAATCATCCTTATTTCACAGTCCTATTAAAATTAATACAGAACCCAACAAAAGCTCATTATTCCAGCCAAGTTTTTAATCATGACCTGACAAAGGAAGAAGTTGAAGTCATCCAAAAATATAATTTTGGTTCTCCCATTGGAAGAATAACATGTTCAATTTTTCTTTCATTGTAATTTCAGTTCTGTTTTTAGTTAGCACTGTATAAAACAATGGGAAAACTCTCTTTTTGATCTCACCTTTGTCAAGAATGTGAAAATAAAATGTTCAATATTTTGGAAAAGTTTTGATATATTTCTTCTTTAAGTTATTATCATGGTAGCTAGAAAATACCATAGCCATTTAATCAAAGGGCAAATATTTTAGCAGTTGCAATGAAAAGGAAGCTATTGAATAAATGGTATCTTAGGGTGGTTATTATAATTGGAATTGTTGCATAAGAAGAGCAGAAGCAAATCTCTGCATGGAGAAAGCCAAGCTGATTTGATTCAGTCTCATTAAGGACAAGTCTATTTTGAATGAATTTTTAATCATTTTCTCACACACTAGAAGTTACTTTTGATTTGTTTCTTACACAGAGATTGTAATATTTCCATCACTTTCATCTCATGTAATTACCAATCACTTTGATAAGGGTATATTTTAGAAGACATTAAATTTAAGGTGTGAAATTATACACTGAATTTTATTTTGCATGTCCTTATATTAAAAAATTAGAAAAGGCTCATTTCTATTTGGGGGAAATCAGAGATTAGATTAAAACACATTGTAAATGGTGCAAAGGTTAATGTGAGGTTTGGCTCTTAGAAATTTTGAGAGGCTTTAATTTTCTAGAATTAGGCCTACTGAGATAGCTCAGCAGACTAAGAGCCTACTTAGCCAAGCATGACAACTAGGGTTCGATCTCTGGTACCATATGCCAGGTCTGTCCTCAGGTGAGCTGAGCTGGCCACCAAGACCAGGCATGGTGGTGCATACCTGTAATTCCAGGACTGGGGAGGCTAAAAACAAGAAGATCACCACAAGTCTGAGCTGCATAGTGAGACCTTGTACCAAATACATAATAAATAAATAAATAAATAAATAAATAAATAAATAAATAAATAAATAAATAAAATCAAAACATAAATAATTTTCTAGGATTAATACTAATAAGAATATGGAAACCCTAGTCAAACAATTGACTAGCATCATACATCTACAACTCATAATTAAATATAAATCTCTAAAATTATATTTCATATAGTATAGCAAATAATAAAACTACTACTGATTTGGCATGCTAATTGAAAAAATACTTTCACTAGGTGCTGTTTTAGAATATCATTAAAATGCTTCAAAACAAAACCTTATTGTATTTTTTAAATAAGGGTCTACAGGGTCTCACTATGTAGATCAGACTCATAGCAATCCACCTGTGTTCAGCCACCCAAAGAGCTGGGATTACAGGGGCACACCACCATGCCCATTCTCAATCACCATTTCAGTGCGCCCTGGCAGGCCTAAGGATTGAACTCCAGGCCTCTGCAACTGCCTAAGCAGGCACTTTAATCTTCTGAGCTATTTGGCCAGCCATTAAAACAAAAATTTTAAACACAGGATTTATTTCTTGTTTGTTGAATATGGAAAACTATAATTTCTCTACAGATCTAATCTTTGACAAAGATTTGTCTACATTCTAGACACCTTAAATTTCTTTCCAATTGTAGGACAGATGCATCCCAGCTTACACCTAAGATGTTGTTTTTCTATTCTGTGTTTGGCAGTTAGTGAAAAAGGGATATAAAGAAATTTATCTGACTCTGCTGGAAATGAACCCCCATCATTTTGATAGCGAGTTCCTATGGCATTAAAGCACTCGAAGTATATAGCAATTACTGAACCTGTGGAGTGGCAATTTTCTCCACACAAGCATATTTTTATATTTTTTTAAAGATGATTTCAGAAATACCTAACAAAGAGAAAACCTGCTAAGGTAATCTTCTTAGGCAAATTCTTATTTGATGTATAAGAGTAGATAAGAAAATAGTACCAGCAGGTTATGTAAGACCTACTGTGATGTTCTATCCAGTCCTGAACTTCTCCACAAAGAACTTCCGTCATGGTGTAGTTGCTCGGTACTGAGGACATCAGTCAGCTAATCTCATGGTTCTTAGAGTCCACAGACCACTGGAAAAGAATCTGTGTCTAGCCTACTTGGTAGGGGAGGGCTATGACTTGTCATCCTGGCTATCAGGTGCAGAGTAGGACAAGGCTTAAAGAGGCTTTCCTAAGAATCATGGGTTCTCTGCTACATCTAGTTGTCCCCTCACTTGTAAAACTGAAACTTGAAAGGACTTTTCATTTAGCTCAGATTTCAATGGACCATTTGGCTCTGTGAAGAGTACAGACAGAGGTGGGGTGGAGATTTTGTAAGAAATGGTATTGTAAAAAAAGCAGTCATTTTGCAAGCTCAAGGCACTTACTTCCTTTCATGAAGCTGTACTTACATAAGAATTAACTTCACCAAGTCTTGCTCCTGAATTACAGAGTTCCATTTCTCAGTCATGGAAGAGGTGTGTCCAACCCATAGAAATACAATTTTCTCTAAATAGCAATGTTAATGGGAGTGAAGATGCTGAATTTATCCTATAGAATTGAGCTAGCAGTGATAGATTGAAGTAGTTATGAGATGTGATGTATATTCAATTTAAATATTTTTATTAGCTGTCAAAATTATATTTTAGCAAGTTGATTCTGAAACACTGATCAAACAGCACTGTAAGATATGGAAGATGGTGATGTCTTCTGAATCTTTAATTGCTCTTCCTCAAAATTTGCTTTCAGTATCAGTACTCTATTTCCAACTTCCCCCCAATACCATGCTATCAAAATAGCTTTTTGATTCTCAGTTTTGAATTCATCTCTACTTTTAACTTCAAGCCATAATGTATGACAGTCAGGTGGATTTTCCCTACAAAACTTGTTACTTTGGTGTTGGCTCTGTGAAGAGGTACAGGCAGAGTTGGGGTGGAGATTTTCTAAGAACTGGTTGTGATAAAGAAGGCAGTCATTGCGCAGGCTCAAAGCACTTGATTATCTTCATGAAACTGTCATTACATAAGAATTAGTAGTAGTGCAGAGTGTTAATCAGTAAAATAAAAAATAAATAGGATAAATTCTGTTAATGCCATTTTCTAGTTTAAAAGTATTTTTTTTTTTCATTCTTCATTTCTCTAAAAAAAGTTTGACTTAAAAATTGTTCATTTGGTTCATTGGCTGTTTCTTGACTACCTTAATGATTACAAATTTCTATTCTTCTCTCTACATCCGTGCTGCATGTTGTTATAGCAATGTGAACTTCTCCATAATTAGCCATGATTACTGTAAGATCCTAAGGAAACATACAGGAGACAGAAAGAGTTCAGGACTTGGAGACTTGTATTAAACTCAGAGATTGTGATTTGGCTAAAAAGAGCTATATAGAACCTGACTGTTTCTCTCTGTCTTGACTCTACCAACCATGGTAATAAATGTTCCATTTCTCTTTCAAGTTTGCTTATTTTTAATTTCTTTAGGACAAAACAAACCTTTGTGGTTGCTGTACATAATGTTTGTGTCCCTTGTGTGTACATGTACATAATATACCTTCGTTTCTTTTCTCACCCCCTTCCCCTACCTTTCTTCCTCTCCATATCCTGATCTGTCCCCCATTTGAGAAATATCTATCTTCCTACTTCCCATTCTCTTTCATTCTGATCTTTATTTGTAATTTGGGTTTCTGAGACAAGAGAAACATGATATATTTAAGCTTCTGTGACTTATTTCACTTAATATCATGTGCTCTATAAATAACTCTAGCCTAGTCTTCTCTACCACAGAGTAGTAGTCTTCTGTTGTGTGTAAATGCCACCTTTTCTTTATCTGTTTATCTGTTTATGGACTTATAGGCCATTCCCAAGATTTATGTATTATGAGTTGTGCTGCATTTTTAAAAAATATATTTAGTACAGGTAGATGAGACTCATAGTGATTCTCTTGTTTTTAGCCTCCCAAAGAGCTGGGATTAAAGGTGCATTCCAGCTTGCCTAGTCTCAATTGTTGTGGTTCCAGGGATTGAACTCTGCTCCCCGTCCTCCACCTAAGCAGATGCTTTAGTCTGCTGAACTATCTGGCTGGCTCTCATGCTGCTTTTGAGAAACGTGAGTATGCATGTGTTCCTGTAACTCTTTTGGGAAAAATACTTAGAAGGAGAATAGCTGTGTCAAATGGAATTTCTAGGTTTTGTTTTTTGAGGATCCTCATACTTATTTCCAGGGTGGCTGTACTACTTTACCTCCCTTCAGCTGTGTAGAAGGATTCCTATTTCTCCTACACACTTTCCTTCCTTATTATTTCATTTCTTCATGATGGCCACAGTTTCTGGGCTAAGATGTAATCTCAATTGCTTAATTTGATTGTGTCTAAAGACTGTTGACATTGAAGATTTCTTCATGTGTTTTTTTTGTGTGTGTGTTTTTATTTTTATTTTTTGTACGTACTTAGGACATAGTCTACAGGGTCTATAGGTTCTCACCATGTAGATTGTACTCATAGTGATCCTCCTGTTTTCAGCCTTCCAAGTGCTGGGATTGTAGGCATGTGCCACCATATCCAGCCTCAATTGCCAACTCAGCATCTCCCGGGGGCAGGTTCAGCACAGCACATCAGGGACTGAACCCAGGCTACTGTGCTCTGCCTCAGCAGGCACTTTAGTCTGCCGAGCTATCTGGCTGGCCCTTCACGTATTTAATAATCACTTTTAATTATTATTCTGTGAAGTGTCTGTTCATTTTGCTTGTGTTTTCATCCAAAGAACAAGATGTATGACACATAAAATTTGCCTAATTGCTATTTATTAATTGGATAAATGAACATTTCCTTACTATCTGAATGCAACTTATACTTCTTACTTCTTCTGACACAAATTTCACACGCCATTTCAGTTGACATTCAATTTTCCTAAAAGGCACTATATGTACATTTTATTTTGCTTTTGCTCCTACTGCCCTTCTATCCTCAACCTGTCATGGCCCATTTTACATAAATATCATCAATTTTCCTATACTTATATATTTCCTTAGCAAAAATTATACCTTTCTTTTCTGTGCTCTGACAGCAGTCAGTCTCATTCTTTTTTTACTGTTGAAGTATTAAACTTTTTCATTCTTTTGATATGAAACACTATAGCTGTAAGACTTGCCAACAACTTATCTTCCTTTAAGAAAAAGAGCATTTAAGAGAAAAATTACAAAAAATATAGCTGTTAAAAACATGAATTTTAAGTTATGGTAAATGACCACCTTATTTAAAAATTTCTTTGCAGCATTTCTAAAACAGTTTCACATTATGCTAAAGACATTAGTTAAAGACTCATGTATCTCCAACTTGATTATAAGCTGTTCAAAGGCAGAAGTCATTTTATCTCCCTTCTATCTGTCCAACTTTCTAGCTCCATAACTTCTAAGACATTAACTTGCCTATAATACTTGTATATTGAGTTAATAGTGTTACAAAGATGGAACAATGATTATTCTAGTCAACCAGTGGTTTTCTTGACCATAGTGTTTATTTAATCTGGGTGTTCAGGGTTCTTGGTGCAAAATAGACGATTTTATTATAGACTCCTAATAGGCAATTTGTTTTTCAAATAATATTTTTGTCATATGACTTTAGGAACTCCCTTAGATTTGGTGGATTGAGAATCTTTAAGTAAATAAAAATAACCCTAACCAGTCATAAGTCTGTGAAACGACACTAAGAATAGAACACTTTTTTGTTTATAGGGAAAGTGCTGAATGGAAATTCTGCTCTGAAAGCCAGCATGATTTGACCTCCTGAAGTAATGACTAGAATTAAACTGGGCATCATCAGTGAATTGAAAAGTCAGCATGGTTCCAACTCTCTTCAATTTCTGACTAGCACGGAACAAAGAATATCTGAGGGTGCCCAGTGTGATTAGAAGCTTAAGGGGCTAAGAAAAGCTATGCAAAACAGAAATCCTTGGCTTCAAACTACAAGGAATTTCTTCAGAAATTCCTTCTTGAATACAGATTAATAGAATCATAAAAAAATACATCTCCCCCTGCCTCCCACCATCCCTCATGCTGCCCCCTCTTTCTCCTCCTATATCCTCTATTCCTCCCTCCTTCCCTTCCTTTCTTCTTTTTCCCTTTCCTGAAGAAGGAAAATACTCTAAATTGAGGAAACTAGAAAGAGCTTCATAAACAGCCTATTCTCAGAGGTTAAGGAGTGTCTTAGAGATTTGTACTGTTACAACAAGTACAATAGACTGATTCATTTATGAAGTACAGAAATACATTTCTCAGTTTCAAAGCCTGGAAATTCTTGTAGGGTAGGCCTGGAAGATAAAATTTGGAGCTAATAGGTTTTTTTTTTTTTTTCTGTAAGTGTCCATGTGTAGCCTTCTGTCCTGTGATGCATTCCTTTGGTTTCTTCAGCTTTTTCACCATGCTCCCTGATGGTAGCTCTTTCACATACAGCCTCCTGATGTAGGAAATACTTCCTTAGTCAATTATTGTGCATGTTTCTGCCTTTAACCTGAAAGATGTGCTCTTACATTGGAAAATTTGTTATGACTCAGACTTGGGGGTCTTCCATGTCTTTTCTTCCTGGATGGAAAATAAACACATCTGACTTACAAAGTCAGGAAGCATAGTCTTCTCCCAATGTGCCTACCTTGTACTACTGCCACAAAACAGTACCAGAGCTGTTCTTGTGTTTTACCTTTTTGTGATATGAATCAGTGTCTTGGTTTTCATTTTTTTGTTATCATTGTTGTTGCTGAAACAAAGTACCTGAGAGTGGATCGTTGATTTAAAAAGATAATTTTACTTGTCTCATGGTGCTAAAGATGAGGAAATTCAGGAACGTGGCACTTATAACTGCATGGCATCTGGGCAGGTCTTCCCTGTTGCGTAACTTGGTGGGAGCACCACATGGTGAGACACAGTAAGCTTGCTACTTCTGCCTGTCATCCTTTTCTTGTAAAGCCACTAACACCCTCATTGGGCTCCACCATCATAGTGTTATTTAGTCCTAATTACTACCTGAAGGTCTCAACTACAGAAACCATTGATTTATGAATTTGAGGGTTAAGTTTCCAACACATGAACTTTCAAACCATAATAGTCAAAAATTGTTCCAAGGAATTTGGAAGCAGTTTTCCAAAAGGTTCTACTGAGCACTAGTCTATAGGAAGGAGAGGGAAAGTCCTTAATAATTTTCTCATTTCCCAGCCCTCCACTCAATTCTCTTTTGCCTATAACCTGTTTGGCATGATACTAGGAATTTCAGAGTCACTTTCAAATAAACAGTATGTGTTTTCAAAATATGGCTTTAATGTACAAAAGACATAATTTTTAAATTTTAGGAATATTGGTATGGTATTGGGTATGGAAATGAAAGCTTTCAAACTGAGCTACATCCTCAGACTTTTATATATTTTCATTTGAAATAGGCTCCTACTAAGTCATTAAATTGCCAGGATTGTACCAGAACTTGGGATCCTCCTGTCTCAGCCTCTGAGAGTGCTGGAGTTATAGGTGTGTGTTACCACAACTGACTAGAAAGTATTTCTTTGGAAAAAGCTCCTGAATTAAAAAAATTGCGTGTGTGTGTGTGTGTGTGTGTGTGTGTGTGTATGTGTGTGTGTGTGTTATAGGCTTTGAACTCAGGGTCTCACACATGCTAGGTGAATGCTGTACCTGAGAGCTGCATCTGTTGCCTATTATTTCAAATGATTTCTATAACTGTTGTCCAAATAAAATATGTACTGATTTGGAAAAATATTATATGGTCACTCTAGAGAAAAATTGTAAAAAATCAAATTGATCAATAGTTCCTTTGATAAATTTTTAAAACTTGGCTTGCTTTTCTATTTTTGATGTTAATTAAAAATATTCAAAACCAACTTGGTATAGGTCTGCAAGCACTGCATTCATCTCAGTCCATGTCATAGTTCATCATGATAGCCAGTTGATTGTATCAAGAAATGCTTAAGAAATGATTAAAGTGCGCCTCTGGGTATCTCTGGGAAGATACTTAGAGACAAACTGATGGGGGAAACTGTCCTATAAAGAGTAGCTCCACAGGCTAGGAGCCCAGGATGAACCAAGAGGTGAAGGAACAAACTGCTAGTATATGATGTTGTTTTGTGCTTTTTGGCTTCCCTAGGTGAACGCTATTTTTATGATACCTCCCTCACCACAGGCCCAGACACAATGGAAACAATTGACCATAGATTAAACCTCTGAAAGTATGACACAAAATAAACCTTTACTTCTTTAAATTTTTTCCTCAGCTATCTTGTGACAGTCATAGAAAGCTAAGAAATCCCCCTAGTAATTTTTGTGATGTTTATGCTTTTCTAGATTAGACTGATTTGAGAATATCCAACAACTTCACCAGTGGCTTTGATTACAGTGTAGACTTCTCTAATTTAAATTTTAGAGTTTATCAAGAATTTATACTTAGTTTATAGTTCAAAGACATAATATTTATTGCACTGGTATAGTTCTAGGGAGGCTCACAAATGGAGCCACATTATGACCAAAGTTTATATGGAAGAAAAATAGTTATAACTTCATCTAGGATAGAGAGAAGGGAAGAGAAAGACAGAGGGAAGAAGGGAGAGAGAGAGACGGGAATCCCACGGTCCCCCTTCAAGTCTTGCGTCTAGTAGCCTAAAGACCTTCCTAGAACCTACCTCCTTGATGTCCTCAGAATTCTACTACTGCCACCTGGGTTTTAAACTTTTCCTTAAAATGGACTTCGGAGAGGATGCTCTGTGTGTTAGAGCCAAAGCAGAGGAATGGAATGTGCTTCTTTGAAAGAATGTGTTTAGACCTTACTGGATAGTGAAAGGTTGCTGAGTATCAAGCACAGAAACAATCTAGGTTGATGGGCCAATTTAAAGGTACTTTGAATGTACTAAAACTGAGGCTTAGAAAATTTGCAGGCTTGGTTGAGTTTTGAAGAGTGGAGAATAGTGTTATACCCTAAATCAAGTGTTCTACCTATTTCTTTGTGTTTAGAGTAGTTCAAGTTTGTAAAGGGAACTTTTATCTTTCTTTTCTTTTTTTACATACATCTGTTCTTCCTGCTTCTTTGTGTCAAATTTTCTACCTCAAATGTTAAAAAGATGAGCTTTATAAAATAAGAACTGTATTGAAGTATTCAGATATACACTAAAGTTTAATGTTGCTATAATGCAGAAAATCACCAGTAAGCCCAATGTGTGAGTCTCTTGATCATTTCTCCTTGTTTTTCCCCCTATGCCTAATTCTGACTCTCTTCACTGTGTCCAGGAATCCTGCCTTCCTCCTTGTTTGGGTTTGTTATATATTAAAAGAGAGTTATAGCTCTTCAGTATTGATAATATACTATTTTAGGCTATGCCAAATATTTTCTCTCCATCATATTATTTTCTTTTAATTCCATAAAATGTATATGCTCATACATATTGCTATAAGAATTTTTTTTCTTCTCTGTCTATTGAGGGTTTCAACATCTGTCTGTCTATCCATCCATCTATCTGTCTGTCTATTAGTTTGTGCTTATTGCTTCACAGACAGTCTGGTGACTGATATGATATCAATGAATAAACACTCATATAGTGTTATATTTTTAATTGTTTTTAATCATAATCATGCAAATAATTTTATCTTTAATATTTAAAGCTCCAGTTTAATAATCTCTAGAATACAGAATTTATCTTTTCATATATTAATAGGCAGAGGTACTAGGGATTTTTTTGAAAGATGAATATCACCTTGATAGTTTCACTTTTAACCTGTCAAGTTGTCTTCTCACTAGAATTTATTATTTTTATTTTTTTTTGATTTTTGTTTTATTGAAGTACAAATATCAATGAGACATTTTAAGACACCTTGACAAGATGGATTTGATAAATTAATACATTGCAAACTGTTTTCATAATGTTTTGGTATCCTATAAGGTGCATACATGATATTATACTTA
>PVKA01009522.1:52500-68031 GCA_004027165.1 Ctenomys sociabilis | reverse complement strand
CTTCTTTAATTTCATCCTCTGAGAAGTGTGTATTCATCTCAGATGCCCATTTCTGAATTGCGTCTTCAAATTTGAGGGCCCTGTTATATTTTAGTTCTTTATATATTCTAGATAGTAGTCCTCTGTCTGATTGCTTATTAGTTAGGATTTTTTCAAAATTTGTGGGTTGTCTTTTCTCTCTGTTGACAATTTCTTTTGACATGCAGAAGCTCCTTAAGAAGAGTTGATCCCAGTTGTTGATTGTTTCAAGAGCTTTCCGTGTGAATATGTTTGTTCATGAACTGTTTACCTACCCCTATGTCTTCAAGAGTTCCTCCTATTTCTCTTCCAGGAGATTGAGTGTTTCTGTTTTAATGTTTAGATCTTTAATCCATTTTGACTTTAACTTAGTGCATGGTGATAGAGCTGGGTCAAGTTTTAGTTTTTGGCATGTAGAAAGCCATGTTTTCCAGCACCATTTGTTAAAGAGGCTATGTTTCTTCCAGTGAGCTTGTGTAGCCCCTTTGTCAAAGATACGATGGCTGAGTGTTTTCGTAGATGCCTCTGCGTCTTCTAATCTATTCCACTGATCCTCAGGTTTATTTTGTTGCTACTGTCTCAGGCAGTGTGTCTCTCTGTCTTGGGAAGTCTCTGGGGCTGGGCAGGTGTGGGCGGGATGGAGTAGGATGGCAGAGTGGGCTGTGCTGCCTCTGGCCGGTCTCTGGGGCTCAGTTTTGTAGTTTTTATGCATTTGAAAATAAGATATTTTCTAAGCTGTGGTGAGTGAAGCCTGTACTGTTAATAGTTCACAAAATAAGGAAGGAACACAGAAAATTCAAGGCCTCCCTGGGCAGCTTAGCAACGCTGTCAAAAGAATTGCCTGGGGATAGAACTCAGCACAGAGACCCTGGATCTCACCTTTAATACCACACCAAAATAGAAGCTAGCAAACAAAGAAGGAAATAATACAAGATATTTAAAACATTAGTTTAGTAAACAAATTTTAGTAATATAAAATAATTAGAAACCATGTTTGCACTCAGTGCTATTACCTAATGTGTCTGAGGCCCTACATTTGATCCTTAGCACAGTAAAGAGATGAGAGATAGATTGACATTTTTTTCTATTTTGAATTTGTTGTTATTAGTATATTCTTGCCATACATAATAAGCCCCTTCATCATAATGAATTTATTTTTCCCATTGCCCTCTTCTCTTTCAGCCTTTTTCCCCTCCCCATTTACAAATCCCTGTTTACATTGTTCCTTCCAGTTTAAAAAAATAATTTCCTTTCTTTCTCCCCTCCCATTCTTCCCTTTCCCATTTGAACATATTCTTCCTACTGCCTGATATCTGTCTTCCATTTTGCTTCCTATTTATACTTTGAGTTCTCATGTAAGAGAAACAATGACACATCTGAATTTCTGCAGTTGGTATTTCATTTGGTATATGCTCTTTAGGTGCATCCATTTACCTAAACATTTCTCAAGTTTATTCTTATTTATGGTAGCATAGTGCTCCAATGTGTATAAAAGCCACAATTTTTTGGCCTATCCATTGTTCTGTGGGCATCTGGACTATTTTCACAAGTTAGTTATTACAAGTTGTGCTACTGTAGCATGAGTTTGAAGAGGTTACATTGGTATGATGCTTTTGATTCATTTGGGAAGATACCAAGAAGTATAATACCTTGTTCAAATGGAACCTTTCCTTTTAGTTTTTGAGGAATCTATGTACTGATTTCCATAGTGGGTGTACCAAGGTTGATTCACCAACAAGAGAGAAGGGTTTCTTTTTCCCTTCTGTCATGCCTTAGGAATATGTGTCATTGGTTGATTTCTTGTTGATAGCCATTCTTTCTAGAGTGAGGTGCAATCGCAGTGTTGTTTTAATTTACATTTGTTTCTTTTTTTGTATGGGGAATTGAACTCAGGATGTTTCATTTTCCAGGTGGGCACTATGTCACTGAGTTGTATCACCAGCCCTGAATTTCTTGAATGATCAATGATGTTGAGAATTTTTTTCATGTATTTGTTTACTGTTTATACTTCTTCATCTGAGAATTGTCTGTTCATATCAGTTGCCCATTTCTGCTTTAGGTCTTTAAATTTTGGGGACCTGACATGATCCCTGTAGATGATTCTTTGTAATATTGCCAATGTAATCAAGGATTTGCACATAAAGTCATTAAGTATATGTATGTCTTTAAGAGCTTTTCCTCTTCCTTCTTTCCCAGGAATACAAACAGCATGATACTGGCAATGAAAAAACCAAACAAGTAAGCAAACAAAAACAGACTTAAGAATCAATAGAACAAAGTGGAAGAGGCAGAAACAATTCCAAGCACACTCAGCTAACTTATCTTTGACCAAAGGGTTCTAACACCTTCACTGAAAGAGAGAAAATTTCTTTAATAAATGGTGTTGAGAAAGTTGGTTTTCCACATCACAAAGATTAAACATAGACCCACATCTCTCACCATGTACTAAACTGAAATTTTAATGTATGATCTGAACACTAAAGGACTGATTCACTTTTATTGAGAGAAATAACCTGAAAAATCCATCAAGTATAAAGCTTTTCCTTTAAATAAACATGCTTAGTGGTGGAATAGTTTGGTCAAAGGGAAATTCAAGTCTCATATTTTTGAGAAATCACTATACTAATTTGCATAATGTTTGTACCTAAATCTTGGAAGTCATCTATTTCTCCTTCAACAGATGAATGGATAAAGAAAGTGTATCTCTCTATGATGGAGTACTTCTCTGCCATGAAAAACATAAGCTTGAGTCATTTATAGGGAACTGAATTCAGTTTGGCACAGTAATGTCAAAGGAAACAGACATGCAAGCTGACATAGTACATGTTTTCCCTTATAAGAAACTAAGAATATAGATATAAAGCAAAATACAAGGTAAATGCTAAGAAAACTGAGAAAGAATATAGATCTTTTACAAAAGGGAGGAGTATCAAGGGATGGAGGGGTAGGAAGAGAGCTATGAAGAACGGGATTAAAGAAAAGAATTAAGAGGTATTGTGTACATGTGCAAACTCCTTGCATGGAGTGTAAGCATTATGTACTGCAAATGTATACTAATAAAATAAAAACTGAAAAATGGAAATGGGCAAGCCAAAAGCCAAACAAATTGTGGAATTTAGACTACTTAATTGAATAATCAAGTGACTAGAAGCCAAATTGAAGATGAAGAAATAGAGAAGAAAACATTGGATTGGGGACACATTTTTGTATTTCCTCATTACACTAACTTAAACTATTTTGTTGTACTGAAATTTAGAAAAATGTTTTGCATATATTTTCAAATATATTCTTTACCACTTTCTTGGCCTAGTGATAGGGTGTATACATTGCATATAATGAAGTCAAAACCCCCACAATTAGTCCAAAATATATTTTCATTCTTCCCACTGCTGCAGGTATTTTCCAGTTTTAGGAAACAATGAAGAGAGGGCAAGGGGAAAAGCTAGAATACGTGGCAGGGGCAAAACTATATACAAGGTTGTTAAGGCAATTGTCCTGATCATCTCCTTCAGGTTTCTGAAACTATCAGTTAATAGGAAGGATTCTCACCCTGACTAACTATATATGCTGATACCTGTGAACTAAACAACTGCACTGAAGATAGCAATGTGTAATAGAAGGGTCACACACAGAATGCCTGTCATTCTGTTCTTCTAAAGGCATACTGCTTTCCTGACATACCATTTACTGCTATGCTCTCTCTCAAGTAAATGTTTGTTTAAAAAAAGGTAATAACAGGAAACAAGAGACAAGAAGAACATGAGTATTTTAGGATCCAAAAATGTTTAACTTTTTGCCATATTTAATGTTAAATAGATGGAATTACATTTTGATTAGGTGCCTGTAAACGACAAAAATTCTGTGTATTAGGATAAAAGCAATTTAAAAGGAAAAGAAATGAAATACAGGTGAGAAAAAATTGTACTTTGATTTTAGATTACAATCTTTAAAAGTAACTAGTTATCCAGTCTTGAACTTCTTCCCTTGAATATCCGAATGTTTGTTTGTTTACTTATTCCATTTTTACTCTTCTGCTTAACACATCCTTCTTCCATCTTTTCACAGATCCACAGTTCTACCTCCCTGTTTCCCATAATCTGTGTTTGATTTTACTCTTTATTCACATTTTGGGGTTTGATCTTAGAGACAAACTACACAATATTTAAACTTTTGTGTCTGAGTTACATCACTTAAAATATGATCTCAAAGTATAACAATTTTCTTACAGATGACTGAAATCTATCCTTACTTATGGCTGAGTAGTCCTCCATTTGGCATACATACACACACACAGACATGTTTTCTATGTCTATGCATTTGCTGATAGGGAAACAGGGCAATTCCATAATTTAACTAATACGAATATCCCTGCTTGCAACGTTGGATTACATTTTATCAGTAGAGTATGATGACATTAACTCTTTGTGGAAGATACAAGAGAAGTCAAACTGGGTGAACTGAAAACTGTATTTTTTACTCTTTTGAGGCTTCTCCATACTGGTTTTCATAGTAGTTTTACTAGTCCACATTTCTACCAACAACAAAGAGTGGCTCCTTTTTATCCCCACCATTTCTCCATTCTTTATTATTTTCTGAGAACCTGACAATAGACACTGTTACTTAAGTAAAATGCAATCTCAGTGTTGTTTTTATTTGTATTTTTCTAATGGCTACAGATAGTGAACTTTTTTATAGGTATGTTGGCCATTCTTCACCCTTTTAGAGAAGTCTATTCAATTAATGCTCCAATTTGATTGCTTTATTTATTTACTTATTTATTTATTTATTTATTTATTTTTATGTGTTTGGTCACTGCAGGGTCTCACTACAGAGCTTGGGCTCACAATGATCCTCTTGCTTTCAGCCTCCCCAGTGCTAGGATCATGGGGGTACACCACCACACCCAGACTGTCCAGCTCAGCCTGCCCTGGCGGCAGAGATGGCATGGCATGTAGTCCAAGGAGCAAGCCTCAGTCTCTGAGGTTGCCTAAGCTTACCTAAGCAGGTTCTCTAGTCTGCTGAGCTACCTCGTTGGTTCTGCATCATTTATGTATGAGGCAGGGCATTTTGAATTTTTTATATATATTTTAGGTATGAGAAACAAATGATGGTGTCCTCTCTCAGTCTTCCTATTCTCAGTACTCAAACTCTAGCCATAGCCATCAGGCAAAAGAAAGAAAAAGAACATTTAAAAAAATATATACTTCCTTGGAAATTACATGGTCTATTTTATTGGAGATCCCTGTAGCAGGAGATTCTCAGAGCTAATGAACAAATGCAGCTAAGTGGCAGGGTAATAGTTCAGCACTCAAAATAAGCAATTGTGCCCCAATTATATTAAAAAATGAACCTACTGAGAAATAAATTAGGAAACTAATCCCATTCATCACAGCATTAAAACGTTAAATACCAAGGAATTAACCTAACTAAAGAAGGAGAAAAACTGTAAAATGCTAACTGTACTTCTTAAAAAAGAGATGAACAAGACATTAGAAAATGGAAAGGCAGCAATTGTTCTTGAATAGGTAGTAACAATATTTTCAATATGACCAAATTACCAAAATGTTATGTACAAAAAAAAAAAAAAAAAAAAACAAAACCGAAAAAAAAAGGCTGGGGAGATAACTCAGGAGAGTAAGCATTTGCCTGGCAAGTGCAAGGTCATGAGTTCAATACCAGGTACTGCAAAAAAATGTTATATGAAATTAATGCAATTTTAATCAAAACATCAATAGCATTTTGCATGAAACTAGGAAAACAATTATAATATTTTATGGTATTAGAATTGACTACAGAAGAGGGATAGAATGGCCAAAACAATTCTGAGTACCAAGGGTAAATGACACTAAAATCCAGAAATAAGTAAAATAATATTTACATGGCACAAAAGCAGATGTTTTGACAAGTGAATAAGAATACAGGGTACATAAATAACCACAAATACATTTGATCATCTGATTTATTTTTATTTTATTCTTAAAAGTAAAATAATAGTAAAAACTTAGAAATGAAACAGAACTTCACTAAACAAAATTACTGGAATTCAACAATGTTTGTAAAATTGCATATTGTTTTCAAATTATTTACTAAGATTACCAGATGTTAGCATGCAAAATAGGTAAAAAATTGTACAAAAAAGAAGAGAGTGAAAAAATTAAATATCTTATTTTTGAGAAATGGGTCAATAACATGTACTGCAGAAAGACAGACTCTTTAACAGATGGGTCAGGGAAAGCTGGTTAAGTATATGAAAAATAATAAATCTAGACCTATACATCTCACTCTACACTAAAATTAATCAAACTGAATCAAAGACCTAGAGATAAAAGCAGAAATACTGGGTCTGCTTGGAAAAAGTGGTAAAATTCTTGAAGACATAGGCAGAAGAAAAAAATTTCTTGATCAATATACAAATTACCCAAGAAATAATGCAAGTTCCAATTGCATGAGGGTTAAGGAATACGATTATATCAAAGTGGAAAAGTTGCTGAACATTAAAGCAAACAATCAACAGAATTAAAAGATAATCCACGATGTGGGGGAAAATTGTCAACCTGAGTTTTTCAGCTAGAGTCCATGAACTGATCCATGTACTCTAAAATTACATACATGGAATTCTACTTGCAATTTGATGGGTATTTATCTAAGCACAAGTTATTGAACTCTCATCAGATTCCCAAAAATGTATGTGATCCAGAGATGATGGAGAATCATTGTATCATTGATGATCAATATGGTTACCAGAACTTGTAATTCTTGAAAGCCAAAATCATATACATATACATTCTAGCCCTTCTGAATCATGGCTCTCATTGCTTCACACTCAGAATTTCCCAATGGAGCCAGGCCTGGGGTAGCTCCTCGTTACCCAGCAATACTCTGTTTCTCCTTTGATTTTACAGCAAACATACAACCTTGATTTTTAATCTCAGATGCTTTTCTTATTCCCAACTCAAGCCAATTTTAAGACTCAAACAACTTTCTTGATCTCTTCACATTTTGGGATACCTCATATCTAACTATAGGTGATTTTTCTCATTTTGCTTATTATGATGTAATCATTTTCTTCTTCTTTGGATTTTTAACAAACATAGGATAATAAATGTCCCTCATCATCCCTTGTGTTTTCTGTAATATCAATTAGAATGCTGTTCCCATAGTATATGTTCATCTGTTTTCTCATTAAATTCACAAATATTTACGGAGCCCCTGCTAGATATCAAACAGAGTTTGTAGTAGTGA
Organism: Ctenomys sociabilis; assembly: GCA_004027165.1. Taxonomy (NCBI): domain Eukaryota; kingdom Metazoa; phylum Chordata; class Mammalia; order Rodentia; family Ctenomyidae; genus Ctenomys; species Ctenomys sociabilis. Next base: position 60,771 of record PVKA01009522.1, on the reverse strand, counting down.
ACAAATGTGCAAGAATTATACATCCCTATTCCTTTGCAGGAGAAAAGCAGATACAATTAATTAAATTATTTAATTTGGTATTTAAGTGAAGGAAAAAATGTGGTAAGATTGATTTGGGGCCTCAAATGTTTGCAGAATTCACATCAGTATTGTGAATTTTAAGTAAAGAACCAAAAGAAGTGGAAAGGTGAGTGTGCGTTATTGTCTGGAAAGAAGAGTTTCAAGCAGAGGAAGCAGCAAATCTAGGAATCTGTCCAGCCTGTTTGTGAAATATGAGAATTAAGGCAAGAGATAAAATCAGAGAGTTATGGTCTAAGGAGCCAGGCTATGCTGAGCCTTGTAGACTGTAGTTAAATATCTGAGTTTTACTTCCGCTGGGGGAGGGATTTTATATAAGGATGAGATGAAACTTAGCAGATCATGCTGGAATTCTGCTGAGAATTGATTAATATGTGCCAAAGTGAGAAAATGAGGAACTGTTATAAAGCTAGTGTCATTATTTCTATATTATACAATAATAGTTAGGACTGTGATGGCAGTAGACATAGGGAGAAGTGATCATCAAGTTCTGGGGGGAAGTTTCAACTATGTGAGAGTCATAAAAGATGACCACAAGGGTTTTCCTCTGAAAACTATACATTCGAACTTGTTAATTATTGAAGAAAGGAAAATTTTAAGTGAAATAGGGAATTTTAAGAGTTAAATAGAAGAAACAGGGTTCTGAACACTTAAAATTTCTGAGTAAGGGCTGGCCAAATAGCTCAGTGGACTGAAGCGTCTGCTGGCCTTTTTTTTTTCAGTATCAGGGATTGAGCTGAGGACCCTGAGCTTGCCATCGCTGCAGCCCTACGTGCCTGTTTAAACAAGCACAAACAAGCACAGGGACCAGAGTTCGATCCCTGGCATGCTGTGCTGGCCCCACCCCTGGCATACACTGAGAAGGTGACTGAAACTGGGTGTGGTGACTGCACCTGTAATCCCAGCATTTGCCAGGCTGAAAGCAGGAGCATTCACCATGAGTCGGATCTGTGTAGTGACACTCTGTAGACCCTGTATTAAAATACATATTTTTTTTTTCTGAGTGAGTAGAGATACTGAGTATATAGTTAATTCTAATCTGGAGCTCAGGGAAGAGATACAGTATAAGTTTTTAAACATCATTTACTGATTCCTTCAGTAACTGTGAGTGAAACAAACCTTTCCTTGCTTAAAAAAATAAATAAAAATTGTTTACCTGTAAATGGCTGGTAACCAAATCTATTAAGTTAGAAGAGCTTACCCCATTTTGTTTTTGGATAAAGTAAAACCAATTCTTTATTTTATTTGGTATTTTGTTCTCTCTAGGTTTACTTATGTAGAGGCAACAATAAAATTAAACATATTGAAGGCATACAATGTCTCAATTATTTTCAATTATATTTATGATTTTGGAGGTCCATGTAAAGGACTGTGGACCTTGGTTATCAATCAGAACTCAGAATTGGAGTATACTCCATAGAACATTGTAGATTGATTTGACTTTGTATTTGTCGCTGTGTGTGTGTCTTTCAGGCCAGATCTCTTTGACTGGAATAGTGTGGTTTGCCAGCCATCAGCCACACAACGACTGGAACATGCATTCAACATTGCCAAATGTCAGTTAGGCATAGAGAAACTACTCGATCCTGAAGGTTGGTATATTTCTGTGCTACCAACATTTGTAGTAAGATTTGTTTGTTTGTTATTTTGCTTCACACCTGATACTAACACATGCTAAGAACAAAACAGAAATATGTATCTATCTATATATGTATATATATATATATATATATATATATGAATCTATCTATATATGTATATATATATGTATCTTATGTTTTCCTATGTTCTTAGTATACTTAAAATATTTTTTCTTATGCTATAGCAGAAATTGCCTCCATTTTATTTTAATTCTTAAACCATCAGAAGTTAAGGCTGATGTACAAATCTTAATGGAAAAACAAAAGCCTTTAGGATGTGATTTGTGGATGGAGCACAACTGCACTTAGAGTACCTTGACTCCAAATCATTATAAATAGTTAATGTTTTGCTTATTCTACCAAAATATTTCATAGGTTAACTACCTATGATTAATTGGCTGCTCCTGCCAATTTCTTTCATATACTACATTAAATCTATTCCTGGCACAGCCTCTGTTATAATTTGTTACTCTGAGGTGATCCTCCACCTAATCCTTATTCATTTTTTGCTTCTTTAGTTGACAGGCAGCACTGTGTTGATAGTTTTATTACTTTAGCACTATCTAATTTTATACTTATCACTCTGGTGTTAAAAGAATTTTACCTTCTTGTCAAGGGTTATATGGAGAGTAGTATGCTTACCTCCCTTCTTCTAGCCCATGAGACTTTATGCAAGCCAACTTCAATGAAATTGCAATCCATTCTTACTTTGCTGAGGATTTTGACACTCTAAATTAGATGTTTTAGAAATAGTGGAATTGATATCAGCAATATAACCGATTCTGGTCTTTGAGTAGAAATTGTTATATATTAGAATCAGATTATTAAATAGATTTTGGAATATTGAATCAATTCCAAAATAGGAGATGCTTAAATTTTGTTGGTAGGTTTTCATCAGAAATGCTCAGAGATGACTTAGAAGATACCATCTAGAGTCCAGTCTTCAGTGTTGCAAGCCCACTAATCTGACTGCATCAAGTCATCTAGAAGATCTGTATCGAAAAAGTGGGAAATCAAACATAAACACACTCAAATACTGATGTATAATCAGAAGGAAAATTCAGTTATTTTGTATCAGATATTTCCCACAAGAAGAAAATACTCATCTCTAACTGATCAATATACAGACCATCCCCAACTTCTGATGGTTCCACATACATTTGTTTCAAATTTAACCTGGTATAAAGCCAACATGTGTTATGCAGAAATTATAATCAGAATTTTTATTATGACCTTGCTTTTGGGATAGTGCTGTGGTGCTTGATCCTGTCAAGTAATATTGGACCGCACTCATGAGCCATGGGTTGGTCAGCCACTCCATCATGAAGGGAATCAGCTTATACTCTATGGCGTACTGTTAGGATGTGTGACTGGTTAGCGGTATGAAGTACAAGTTTTTGTGATGTCAGGGCCCAAATGGAGGACATTACACATGGAAGGTAAGCACTCTGACACTGAGATATACTCTGAACCACAAATGCAATTTTTAAGAACTTATATTAAAGTTATGTTGGACTTGTGATTTAACACTAGCATTCATTGATAAACATTGGCTCTTGCACTTGATAAACAAATATATTTGGGAAATTATATTACAACATAACAAAGGTGAGTTTGTCGAGTTAAGTTCCTTAGAAATATTTCTCTTCCTCGGGATAATGCAAGGGAGAGGACTGGCTCTGCTAACTCTTTTTTGCTGCTTCTGAAAATAATCAACATCTTTTCTTTCCCCATTTTTACTTCCATGGCAGGAATTGTATTAACTGTATGTCTTCATTTTTCGGTGTAGGTACACTCTACCTCACTATTGATTCTGGTTGCTGACTTACATGATTTTCTGTTACTCTGTTGTGATAGAGAGGAAAGTTATAATGACAATATGGAGTCCGAAAACTAAGGATAAGATCTTTATTGTACAGACTTGAAGCAAAAGCCTGCTAATACTTTTTGTGTTCTATTTAATTCTCATGTGTGTAATTCTCATGACTGTTATCTAAGCTATATGATCTAGTTATTTTTGGGATACCCATATGCCTTATCCTCTCATAATATAGTAAGAATAGATTTAAAATACATGTTTTCTTTTTTGAGACTGGGGGGTGTGGGTAAATGATAGAATATTTGTGTAGAATGCAGAAGGCACTAAGATAAAACCTAATAAACAAAAAAGGGATATAATAGACTTCCAAACTGCAAGCCTATTTTAAATCAACAGAATAGGGGTATCTTTGATTAATATATACTTTATAATCAGAAAGTACATTGATTAAAATGTAAATAAAAATGAGTTAAGTAACTAATATATTTTATGACATAAAAACCTGATATTCTTAACTTGAAAACATTTCTACATAGTGTATGTTGAAATGTACACTGTATAGAGTTTTAAAAACTATTGTAAAATCTCTAATTTCAGCAATTCAAAGTCAATTATAATGTGAAATATGGGGTTATTGAGCCCATAGCACTAAATATATTTTCATTTTGTGGATAAAATCAAAGATCTGAAACCTTTTCGATTTATGGGCTCCATTCCAATTGCAAGAGCATTACATTTCATAAAAGGTTTTATTATTTTATTATGACTGTCAATGAGATGAAGATTCAGTGTAATTCCTATGCTATGTTTTTAGATTATCTGTCACTTCAGCTAGCCTATTAGGATGATATCCAAATATACATTTATATTTATTGCACACTATTTTCAAATAATAATATCCATAATGATTTCAAAGTAAGTATGCAGATTTTTGTTTTGATTCATTATTCAAAAAAGACAAAATAAGCTCTCTAGCATCACATGTTTAGAACATTTTTATCAGTGTATCTAACAGGAAAACCAGAACCATGGACTGCATTTATGCCCTGCTTAATAATTGCTATTGAGAAGCTCATTATTTTATTTAAGCAAGTATTGGCTCTTTAGATATGCATCACCATACCAGCTATTCTTCAAGGTGATATGTGTGTGTGTGAATGTGTGTTTGTGTATGTATATGTGCATATATATCCCTTAGGAAGTTAATAAAACATTATGTGTTATGTTTGGGAATATTTATGTTACTGGCTGATAGAGGCTAACATCTGCTAAAAATATTTTCAGAATTTTAAGCATGTACTTCATTGATTGGTTTCATTTATAAATTAAGTTATTGAAACAGTTTTCATATCTTGCTTACTGAGATTTTAGAATGATTCCTTTGGTTTTAACTGGCGTTTTGAGACTTGAGTTTTTATTTTAAGTATAATTGGCCTTTTAAAATAAGTAGCAGTAGCCATAAGTATAAGCAATTTCAGGAGCTGTTACTAATGTGCTTAAATATTAACATAGGCAGAAATAATTATATTGAGGGTAAGGGATATAATAAGTTATTCATCTTTATTCTCCCATATGTAAAAGGTTTATATTCCAGAACATATGTTTTATTTTGAATCAGACAATTGACTTCATAAGATGATTTTTCTATGAGATACACACTGTACATGCTCTGTGGCTTATGTATACATTGTTTGTCTTCCTGACTTTCAAATAAATTGTTCTGTTTACCAACCCACAAACAACTCTCTATATTAAGAGAGTGCTTTGTCAGCTTTTCCTTCTGAACAACAAAGTGAAGATGCTCTCTGAAAAGGACTAAAAAAAATTCAAGGCTGAAACACTCTGCTTATTCTAGATGACTTTTGTACATTTCTGCAGAATGCCATCTCCTTTTGTAATATGCAATCTGATATGGAAATGTCCTTACTTATTTACTAGAGTAACTTTAGAGTGAAAAATGAACAGTGGCAGTTAAATTTTTCTAACAACAACAGCCACCACCACCAGCAGCACCACCAAAGATCACAGGAACTTGGGAGGAATTTTTGTATCTTCACAAACCAATTAGAGTGAGGTTTTAATCCACTTCATTTTGTCTTCATAAGGATGGTGACATGGATTCTATTTTCTGCTTGGATAATCCCTGAATCACTCAGAGTTGTTTTTAGAAGCTTATTTTCCAAGAATTAGTTCTGTCTATTGGAAAGTTTTGCTACCAAAGTAAATGTTTCAGGCTTAACTTCACATGTAGACAGGTTTTTAGACGTTAAAAACATTCAAAGAAAAATACATAACACTTCCTATAAAAATACAAGAATGTCTTTAAGGTCTCTTATTTTGAGTTTGATATAAGAAAGGATCATTTTAAGTTTTATCCATCTTTATTGCAATCTCCGTATTGTGGTATCATAACAACATGCAATATTAAGTAGTTAAGGCAAGTTAAAAATAAAGTGCAGGAGGAATGCTACTGATTAAAATACCCCTAAATTTACAAACATGAACATTCAATTGATATGATTTAGAATGATCTCTAAGGAATACCTTGTTTTCAGAAAATACAATGGGCATGAACTATATTAACATTCTTCCTGTGTATGCTATTTTAAATGCAAAAAATATGTGACATTTTGGAGTAAATCCTCTGCTTTCAAAAATTTGCTTTACTCCAAATATTAAAACGTTAACTCTGTATGTGAATAAAAATGACCATTTCCTTTTTCGATGACAAAGTAAGTTTTGCATAATACCTACCACTTTATAATATTTTCTATGATTGACATATATTATTTCTGGCAGAGTCATTACAGAGATTACTAGCTATTATTGGAACCTAAAATTTGAATTTCTCATCAGAACAATTCTTAGTCTAGTTATTCTGCTAGGGAAAGTAGACTATATTATCATCTCCTTATAAATATATACTAATATCCAAATAATGTTCGCATTATATCAGCAGGGGATTACCTTTTCCAAAGTTTCTGCTTTAGAGAAACTTTAAAATTTGATCACTTAAAACAAATGATAAAAAATAAAACAAATAATGAAATTTAGCAATGTTCAATGTAATAATGAAAATATTTCTTTAATGTTGAACTTTAATATTCAATGTAATAATGAAAATATTTCTTTAATGTTGAGCTTTAATGAATCAGAGTTGAATAAAATAGAGATGTCATTATTGAATTGGCAAAGGAAAGGGGTACATAATAAATTACCATTTCATATGCCTAATATATATTTAGGATGACCTTCCAGAAAATAATTCTGAAAATATTCTGTCAAACAATTTAAATATACACTTCTTATTAGCATCGCTTAGAGGAGAGACTGGCATGAACATGTAATAAGATATTAAAAGACAGATGGCTGCTGAGGAAGTCGAGAGAAATGAGATTATTTTTATCTTCATATCATTAAAGGAAGGATAGTTATTAAAATATCTTTGACAGTTTTAAGTTTTACTCTGAACTTTATTTTTTACACGTCACTTAACCATGGCCAAAAGATGGCATAACTAGCTGTGAATGTGCAATGCCCCTTTAATGTTTTCAAATCTAAAGAAAACTCTACCATAGTATATAGGGGTATCTGGAGATCCATCATTGCTACCATAGAAAATAATTATTTATGGGAAAATGAGGTACTATTTTGTACATGAAAGTAACACATAGCAAAATAAATAAAGAAAGCTGTCTACCTTGGTAATATGTATAAATAAAACAATGTTAATATATTAGTATAAAATGAGAATAGATATGTCTATCTGGTAATACAGATGGATTTGTTAACATTAATATATTAATGTAACTATCTCCTGTTTTTTAATTATGATCTTTAAATTGCTAGACATTGCACAATTCAACAGAAACATATGTGAAGTCATTTTTCCTAGAAGCCAGGTGGAGATAAGGAACATGGAGAACAGGAGAAGTGAGAGAAGAGACAAGAAAAAAAAACAGACAGAAAAATATCCATCTGTTGTCTATTTTTGATGTCTTCTACATTATTTTCAGTTCAAGCACCATACCAAAAGTAATATTTTCAGGACAATTTGAACAAATCACTACTAAAGTGATTGAAACTGTTTTGAAGCTCTTTTTGTCTTGCTTATCCATTTTAGTTGTATGGGTGACTGAAATAAATGGATATTACTCTTCCAAATTCAGCCACCTATGAAACACAAAATATATCTGTGTGTACATGGCCTTAATTCAAACTTCATACTTTAACTTTGTATTTTTTACTAACCTTTCATACTCCTTTATGATTTGCCACAGTTTGACTTCATGAAAAGTAGCAAGTTTATATTTTCTATCTCATCTAGGAGCTTATAGGTCATAAAACAAATAACCAATTTTTTACTACATTGGGAAAATTCAGTATGAAATTATACCTTCATAATTTTGGATGAGTTTCTACAAAAATGTCACAGTATTTACATAAAATTCTTAAGTGTGTAAGGGGAAATTTCTTCTGAATTATTCTCTTGAGAATTTTAATTTTTTTTAAAGTAGAAAACCTTAGGGCTGGGGAGATGGCTCAGTAGAATAAGTGCTTCCCTCACAAGTGCAAGTGCATGATTTCAATCCCCAGTTCTGCCAAAAGAAATAAAGAACAAGAAAAACATAACATGCTAAGGCTACATGGTCAAAATGAATGATTTCTAATAAATTGTAGGATATTAATAAATTACTTCAATGCAGAAAATATTTCTAATGCTGAATGATAAAT
>PVKA01009522.1:0-47500 GCA_004027165.1 Ctenomys sociabilis | reverse complement strand
CCATTGTATTGTTTAGGGGATGGCACCTACCCTTGTGCTTACGGGGCCTGTGCACCTTCATGGATTCCATCCTCAGTGTATGACTTTCACATTATTAAATATATGCATAGTATTGTCTGGCAAATTTTCTTTTTTTTTTAAACTACTTTAGAATACTATTGTTTTCACATTTTTCAACAGAATTTATTCAAAATCCATTCATCTTAAAATTACCACATTATTATTTAATATTTTAAAAGAGGAGGAAACAAATGAAAATAATCAGTTAAAGAAATAGAGAAAGAAATCAGTCATCTGAGAGACCACATGAAATTGGAGATGAGTAAGATATTAACAAAGCTATCTTGGCATCCTTTGAGAATTCCATGTATGTGTAGAACAAAGAGACAGAGGAGTATATACATGTAATTTTATTTCTGTCAAGCATACTTCAGATGTATTTTGTATGTATCTAGAATTATTTAGGATTTTCTCATAGTTAAGCTTGTCTTATGTAACATGTTCTACTTTATTGTGTGTGCATGTATGTATGTAGACAAATATTCATATGCATAGCTTTCAGTGCATAGAGATAGGAAATAAGAGAAATAAAATAGATACAAGCCAAAAGTTTGGCTGCAGGAAAAGAAATTGGCACACCAGAACTAATAGGAAGTTAAGAGGAATTCTAGTGTAGCTAAGAGTAAAATCATAAAGTAAAATACTCATTTAAACTACACAGTTAATACTTACTTAGGACCTATAATATCCAGGCATAATCTGAATTATATGCAACCATACACAAAGATGGCATCATTATATTACAACATAATGTAAACATCTTTGAAAATTCCATTCTGTTGACTTTTAATTTAATGTTGTCTAGTCAATATTAATAGACTAAGAACAAGTTTAATATTTAATGTATTAACTTTATTGTATCCATTATATTCAGTGCAATATGAATATCTTGCAGCCCAAATAAAGAAGTAATTCTGATATATCCCAGTAGAAGTTGTTTCTACTACCAAGTTCCAGACTTATTTTACTATATTGTAAGTGGTTGTAGACTTATCCTATCTTTCAGTCAATGATATTTATTGCTCACAGCTGAATATGCCCTAAAAGTGCTTTTTTATAGTAAATGCACAACAAATCATTGTTCAAGGCATACAATTTACATTAACAAATTATATGAAATTCTGAAAGCTTTTATTATGCATGAAATACAAACATATTAAAATTAAGGCCATATAGGCTATTACCAGGCTGCTAGGCTTAATTAACTGATTAATGCAAAGAAAAAAGAACATTAAAAATAAACTACATGGTCAGTATCCCAAATTATTCTATGGGTATCACTTTATTTATTTTTTATTTTATGTTTTTTTTCTTTTTTTTGTAATTGGCTGGTTTGTTATCTACCTAAGCTAGGAAAAGCTGTTTTTGAAAACCTTTTTTGGAGACCAACTTGCCCGGCAACTCCCTAGAGCCCCTGCCCTCAAGCATGCTGAGCAAGTGGAAATTTCGCGGACTCTCCTGCTACCTGTGACCCCAGTTCGGTGAGCATGTGAGAGAGACTTTGGCTTGCAGCTGAGTGCTCTGCACCTTCTGGAGCCCCGCCCCTAACACCTCTGAGACAGTGAGCAATTGACCTGAGACACCCCAGACTGACTTGCCCGGCAATACCGTGGAGCCTCTGACCCAAAGCCTGTCGAGCGAGTGGGAATTTTTCTGAATCTCTCACCACTTGAACCACCCTCAGCCAGCCTGGTGAGTGTATGGGAGAGCTTCTGCACTCCCCAATGCTCCCAGGACCAGGGACACAACAGAGGGGAACCACAGGCTCACAGTTATACCAGAAGAGCAGCAGTAAAGAGGACCTGAACACAACAGCTAGATCCAGGCCCAGGCATAACTGGATAATCTCAAACTTAATAGACTGGCACCCGAATCTCATAAGGTGCTAAGGTCCTAACGGCATGAAAGCTGTATAGCAGATGTCCGGCTTCAGTGATATACAAAATGGCAAAGACAAGGAGCAAAACAAAGTCTCAGGCCTTGAGTCCACCAACAAGTGCAGAGGGCACAAGCTAAGGTGAAATGAATGAATTAACAGAGGAGGAAAGAAAGAAACAACAACAGGAACAAATGGACCTGGTGGACATATACAGAGTGTTCCACCCAACCACAGCTAAATACACATTTTTTTCAGCTGCACACGGGTCATTTTCCAAAGTAGACTACATACTAGTCCAGAGGTCATGCCTAAGTATATGCAAGAAAATAGAAATTATCCCATGCATACTATCTGACCACAATGCAAGGAAACTGGAAATAAATGACAAAAGAAACCAGAAAAACCCGCTAAATTCATGGAAATTAAACAACACCCTACTCAGCAATCAATGGGTCACAGAAGAAATTAAACAAGAAATTCAAAAATATCTGTAATTCAATGAAAATTCAACCAAAACTTACCGGAATTTATGGGATGCGATGAAAGCAGTTCTCAGAGGGAAAATCATAGCTATGAACTCACACATCAGGAAAACAGAATGGAAACAAATAAACACCCTAATGTTGCATCTCTGACATCTAGAAAAGTAAGATCAAAGCCCAAAGCCAAAAGATGGGAAGTAATCATAAATATTAGAGCAGAAATTAATTCAATTGAGATGAAGAAAACAGTTCAAAGAATCCACAAAGCAAAAAGCTGGATCTTTGAAAGACTAAAGTTGAAAAGCCCCTAGCTAACCTCATCAAAGAGAGGAAAGAAAAAAATCAAATACAAGCAATAAGGAATGAAAAGGGTGAAATCACCACACACCCAGTGGGAATTCAGAAGATTGTCAATAGCTACTTCAAGAATCTTTATGCTCACAGAATAGAAGACACTGAAGAAATGGACAGAGTCCTCCAAAGGTACAAATTACCAAAACTGAATCAAGAAGACATAACAACTCTCAATAAGCCAATAACAGCCAACAAAATATGAAATATAATAAAAAGCCTGCAGACAAAGAAAAGTCCAGGTCCTGATGGATTCACAGCTGAAATCTACAAGAAATTTATAGAAGATATAATCTCTACACTACTCAAAATCTTCAATGAAATTGAAAAGGAAGCAGTCCTCCCCAAATCATTTCTGGAGGCAAGTATTATACTGATTCCAAAACCAGGAAAAGATACAATGAAAAAAGACAACTACAGGCCAATCTCCCTAATGAACATAGATGGAAAAATCCTCAATAAAATCCTAGCAAACACAATACAGCAAATTATCAAGAAAATTATACACCATGACCATGTAGGATTCATCCCAGGGATTTAAGGATGTTTCAATATTCGAAAATCTATAAATGAAATACACTATATTAATAGACTGAAATCTAAAAACTACATGATCATCTCAATTGATGGAGAAAAAGCTTTTGAAATAGTCCAACACTCGTTCATGTTCAAAACCCTACAGAAAATTGGAATAGAAGGCCTCAACCTCAGTTTGATTAACACCATCTATGACAACACAAAAACGAATATAATTCTAAATGGGGAAAAACTGAAATCTTTCATTCTTAAATCAGGTAGAAGGATGACCTCTTTCACCCCTCCTATTCAATATAGTTTTGGAATCATTAGCAACAGCCATTAGAAAAATGGGAGAAAGAAAATGAATAAGTATAGGTAAAGAAGAAGTTAAATTATCAGTATTTTCAGATGACATGATACTTTACTTGGAAGACCCAAAAAATTCCACCAAGAAGCTCCTAAAATTGATATAGAAATTCAGTAGCATGGCAGGATACAAAGTCAGTACTCAACAGTCAATAGCATTCCTCTACACAGATAACAAACACACTAAGAGGTAAAGTATAGAAACAACGCATTTATAATAACACCATGGAAAATGAAATATCTTGGAATTCACTTATCAAAGGAACTCAAAGATGTTTTCATGGAAAATTACAACACCCTAAGAAAATAGATCATAGAGGATTTCAGAATATTGAAAGACATTCCCTGCTCCTGAATAGGAAGAACCAACATCGTGAAGATGGCAAAACTCCCAAAATCGTTGTACAGATTTAATGCAATCCCTACCAAACTGCCTGGAATCCTGGTTTGCCAGGCTGGCCCTGCCTCCAGGGCACACTGAGACTCAAATTGAGACTGGGCATGGTGACACACACCTGTAATCCCAGCATTTGGGAGACTGAAAACAGGAGAATCACTACCAGCTCGATCTATGTAGTCCAACCCTATACACACTCTACACCCTGTCCTAAATTCATAAAAAATAAAAATTTAGTTATTGAATCTTTGACATAATTCAGGTATAAAAAATAAGATACCTAAACAGCTACACTGTCTTAATTTACTGATAAGAGACATCTGCTATAACAATGTCTGTAAATATAATATCAGGTATGTAACTTGTACGATACCAAAACATTATGAAAACAGTCTGTAATGTATTAATTTATCGAATCCGTCTTGTTAAGGCGTCTTAAAACTGTCTCATTGATATTTGTCCTTCAATAAAATAAAAAATAAATAAATAAAACTTAAAAGGTATTAGAATTTTTTTTTGGTGGAACTGGGGATTGAACTCAGACCCTTGGCTTGCCATGCAAGTGCTTATTCTACTGAGCCATCTCCCAGGCCCTTAGAAATTTTATCTTAGAGAAAAATTTTAAAAATTCAAAACTGAAGTAATATATAAAAATCTAAGAATATTTTTGTTTTACAAGGTAATTAAATGCTTATGTTAAAATATTTTTAAATGTCATGAAAAATAAAATGTGTAACAAAGGATATTTTGATGCAGTTACCAACCAAGCTGAAAAAATATGATAAGAAATTAATTTAGATGTTAGTTATCGCTATGTCAGCACACTATTGTTCTTAGTTCCTGTGCACCAGTGAATTTCCTCAGTGGAGTTAAATCAAAAACAAAAGGAAGGAATAGGATGGCTTTCTTTAGAGAAAGATTCCTTCAAATTGTTTGAACTTCTGTGCTATAGCTATCATTCAAATAATAAAATGACTTATATACCAACAATCACCTTAAAATATTCATATCAAGTAGCACAGTTACTACAATGAGTACTTCAGAAGAATAACTTGTGTTCATAAAGTTGCTGAATGTTTGGGAATACTATAAAATAATTATATTAGAACTAATATAAAACTGGATGCTAGCCAGGTTAGTTCTAAACCTTCAGGCATAAACTCCTTTGTGATACATATTACAATGGCCCCCCAGTGAAATTTATATCCTAGTCCCTGGATATTGTGGTTAAGTTAAAGCACATGTCCATGAAGCATCAAGGTAAGGCTGAAATTAAATTTGTTATTTAGCTGACTGAAGAGTAAGAGGACTGTTGTGGTTTACCTGGATGTGTGCTCTGTAGTCAACAGATTTCTTAAAGATGAAAGAAAGATGAACAAAGTAGTTCATGGTCCTCCAATCTAAGAAAGGGTATACTCACTGCAGATGACTTTTAAGAAAGAAAATGTGACCACAAGCAAAGGAATAAAGGAGACTCTGAAACCTCACAAAGCCAAATAAATAGGTTCCCTCATAGAGTTTCCAGAACAGATCACATAACTGGTGACCCTGGAAATGACCCATATGAGATCCATATTGTATACTGAGATACTCTTCTATAAGATTAAAAAAAATGTATTTGATGCTAGGAATATAGTTCAGTGGTGAAGCACCTGCCTGGAAATGTGAAGTTCTGAGTTCAATTCCAGGTACCCCCTAAAACAAAATGTATATGAGAATTTGTTACTGTAGAAATTGCATACTAATATGTTACCAAATAGATTTCTGATACCTAGATAGATCCTTGTCTTATCTATTTTACTCTACTAACTTTTCACCTTTGGGGACAACTGGGTTCCCTGCGATGAATGCCATCTAGCAGTGCTGCTTCCAGTAATGCTAGGACTTAAATCACAGGAGTCATTGAAGGAGAAACTTTTCTCTGCACCCAAAGCCAAGATGCTTATTTCTTTTTGCGAAGACCTCATATTTTGACAGATATTAATCTGTAGGTAAATTTATGTCATACATTAGAAGTGTCATGTTAGTTACATTGCAACAGATGAGGAATCATGCTTTATAGTCTGGATCAATTCATTTAAGATACAATATGGACTACCAAACCTATGAAGTCCAATTCCTATCCATGTCTTTTCCCATAATATGTAGAGATATGTTATCTTTCTAGAATTTTCACCAGCATCATTTCTTGTATGATAACACAAGTATGTACATGTATATATACACAGTTATGAACACAAGCATACACATCTCAAAACCCAAAATTGAGAAGAATGTGCACAGCACATAAAGATGTTTATTTCTATATGGAAGAAGTAAACAGTTTTCTGGAAAAGGTTAGTATGTAGAAAGGGAACTGTTCCCATTTTTTATGATAAATCTTTATACAAGTATGCAAAGCAGTTTTGTTTCTTATGGAAGCATGTCAAATTTTTGCTCTGCAAACAGTGTCTTTCTTCTGCATTTATGTAAGTACATTCTGATGAAAAATGTACAGACATACCCAGAAAATTGTACAGTATCTTCCCAAAATTAAGAAAATCTCCATTGGCAGAAGATGATTTGCTAAAGTTCTAAATTTATATGTCTTATGTTTAGTTGTTCTAAATCTCCTCTTCTGAAATGAAATGCCTTTTTTTCCAAATGGATGAAGAAATAATAGTGAGAATTATAATATGAGGGACAAAATGTGTGGAAAATAACATTTAACATGGTAAATAATCTAAAGATTTCTCTTTAAGGTATTTTCTCTGAATGTTCACATTTAAAGTATGTTTTGATAAAATAATAACCAATAATATTTATTAAAACACATTGAGCATTATTGTAACTACTTTAATTTTATCCTGTCATTAATTTCTCAGCTTGGTTTAGTTTTTTCCCCTAAGGAATTAAAATTTAACAACTAGAAAATTCCTATTTAGTCTGTAGTCTCCACTGTAAGATTCTGACCTGGATAAGTTAATAATGCAGCAAAAAAGTGACCTAGAAATCCAGATAAATTTATCTTCGCTTATTTATAGCTGAGAAAGTCTAATTACTCAGATAATTGTGGGATTGTTGCTTACTTTTAATTATTATAAAAATAAAACAGAAATTTATGTTGCTATATATGCCTCATGCCCTATAAAACTTAATATGTTTTATATGACCCACTTAGTTTCATTCACTTTATCAGTGAACAAAACCGAGCACAATATTGTTCATAATTTCATACTGCTTTGGTTTGAATTTTTGCAACTTTAAAACATCAATTTCATATACAAGCATCATTTGCGTTCAGTGAATTTATCTACTTTGTTTAGATAATTAAGCATTTCTGAAGATAAATATTTCAGCTTTGAGGTTTCATAAATAGGAAATCTTAGAGAACAATTCATAATTTACCTGCAACAATTACTTTCCATCAATAAGTACTCTGAAATAATAATTTTAATAATAATAAATACCCTGAGATACCAAATCCAGATTACATTAAAAAGTAGTTGAATTTCATTTTAAATATAATTTGGTGTGGAATAAAACAGTTTTGAAGAACTTGTAGCTTATGAATTATTCCTTTTCCCCTAGGGCTATGTCACATGATTTCCATACAACAGTAGTGAGTAAATATTGATTACATATATTGAAATAATTTATCAATTTATCTTTAGTAAAATTGAAAAATCACTAGTTTTTGTTAGATTTCTGGGACACTTAAGTGCTAGCAGGCTTTTTTCTCCTAAGAAATTTCAAAATTCTGAATTATATCTATATGTTTTGTATGTGTTGTCCTTTTATATTTTTATGTTGGTGTGTGTGTGTGTCTGTGTGTGTGTGTGTATGTGTGTTGAGGTTTTACTCTTGGCTCCTTTGTTTTTGTCTTTTTTTTTTTTTTTTTTTGAGACAGGGTCTCGCTATGCAGTTCAGGCTGGCTTTAAGCTCACTTTGTAGCTCAGGCTGGTCTCGAACTCACAACAATCCTCCTGCCTCAGCCTCCCGAGTGCTGGGATTACAGGCATGCGCCACCACGCCCGGCTTGGCTCCTTTGTTTTTAAAATGAATTTCTTATACCACTAGTCATTTCAGACATTTACCTCTGACAATCATAAATTTCATCTGACCACAATGGCCCAGATATCAAACATTATATTACAAGTATAATATGTGATCTAAAGAAGTATAGAATAGATAAAATTAGTTACCGAATAAGGATAGGATTCTATAGCTATAATTAAATTATAAATAAAAATATAAGTCAGACATGAGAATATGAGTGAATAAAGAGAGTTGTGACAGGAGTAGATGCAGACTTGGAAATATTAACTATGATAATCTCCTGATTTAATCACGTCATAAATACACATGTATCAAATAGCATTCTGTATCCCATAAATATGTATAAATTAATACATCAATTGTAAATATTCAAAAAATGAATTCACTATTGGAGATAATCAAACTATTTATAAATTATTATATTGAAAACTAATAGCAGTTCTAATGATTTTGTGAAAATGAAAGAAAAAAGAAAGAAAGAGGGGCGCAGACAGCAAAGAAAAAGGGAGGGAGGGGCAGATAAAGAGGGAACCAGAAAATCCACCTCATCTAACCATTGGGCATTTCTCTCACTAAACACAATGACTAAGCTTTCAGTCTGCTGTAGTGTTAGATAATGATTGAATATTGAAGGAAATCCCCCAACAATATCCACCAAATTTTGATCACACGAAGATGAGCTTGATAAATTATTAAGTGAGTGAAAATACTCACAAAATATTTTCAGCATCTTTGAAGAAGAGCATCAGGGAAAGACACTAAGAGACCTATGCACATTGAGCTGGATAATTCTACAACCAATCTGCATACAGATTGGTCAGAATGGTTTAACTAAATGAGTTCCTATGACAATTTGTGTTTTCATCTTGAAACTCACTTCTTTAAAGTTTGTGGAACATAAACAGGCTGTGCTAAAGGGGTGTTGCATCTCTTCCAACAGGATGTTGTTACCCATTACAGGAAACAAGACTGAGCTCTCCCTTTTACAACTTGACCCAGGAGATTCATGGTGTCTTAGTTCTTCAATCATGTTATATTCTGTTCAATGCAGACATGAATTAGGGATTGGGAAAATCGTTCACATATATAATGACCAACTTTTCTTAAGCTTAAACATTGTCTGCTTCTTTTGATACCTTCATATATAAGAGCCTAGAGTCACACACAATTTTTCAGTCCGGGTTCTGCCACTTACTATCTTTCTAATGTTTCTTACATAGTCAATCTGTACCTTAGTTTCTCATTTATTAAAATTGTTAATGAGGGCCAGCCAAATAGCTCAGCTGATTAAAGCACCTGCAGCCAGGTGCAGGGGCCAGGCATTCGATCCCCGGGCCTGCCATGTTGGCCCTGGCCCCAGGGTGTGCTGAGACAGCAATTGAGAATGGATGTGGTGACACATGCCTGTAATCGCAGCACATGGGAGGCTGTAAATGGGAGAATCACTGTAAGTCTGATCTAGTAGTGAGACCCTGAACATCCTGTAGACCCTTCCCTAAAAAATACAAAAGGTAAATAAAATAAAATCGTTAATGAATAGAATCATATATTTACAATCCTCATGCTCTGATAGTTTAAGGACTTGATGTTGTTATTTTGGTTGTTGCTGATATTTAAAATGATGTTTACATTTCATTTAATTAAATTAATATTTCTCCCATTGAAAGTACAGTAGAAAAATGTTTGCAAATGAAGGCATAATGCTTCTATTAATAATCTGCATTAAACTAGTAGTTGGTCTTATAGATCATCAAAAGGAAATCTATCTTGCAAGATATAAAACCATGTAGAAGAATATGTCATTAATTATGGAATTTATTATGAAATAAATAGTGGAATTAAAATGAAACAAAGAGTTACTTGAGTGACCTCAAAGGACTCACAACTTTTGCAGCAGTACCTGCTTTATGAAAGAACTTCTGCTTTGCGATATCAAATTATGAGTGGCCAAAGAAATGCTCTCCTCTGTGAGACAATAATTGTAAATATGTGATTGTAAATATATGATTCTATTCATTATCCATTTTATTTTATTTACTTTACTCCTCTTGGCTTCTAGTTATGTCTTTGATACTAACTTTAGGGTTGTATTTGCTTACTTTACCAGGCCTGGGTATGATCTACTCAGGAGGAGTATCTGAATTTCTGAATTATGTCTGATACACCAGGATTCCCGGTAAATAGTAATACCATGTTGAATATCAACCACCATGCTAGACTTTCTTCTCCTTGAATATCAACATGGTATTACCATGTTTATGAAAACTGAAAATGATTTCTTTAATATATAGTATATATTTATGACTTCAGTTATTCTCTTAAAACATTATGTCAAACTCAGAGAGTAAATGAAGTCCTCTCTTTTTTATTGTTTTATGATATAAAGTTTCACTACATAGTTCAGGCTGACTTTGAACTCCTTTGTAGCCCAGGCTGGCCTTGAACTTCCTGTGATCCTCCTGCCTCAGCCTTTGCGTGCTGGGATTGCTAGCCTGCATCACCATGCTACACTGTCTTCTCCTTGGAAAACTAATGCATTAAGCCTGAGATTGTTCCTTAGGTTAGTATGTCTCTCTCTGGTGTGAAAATAGACATCTATTAAAATAAAGTCATATAGAAGCTTGTACAGATTTAATGTCATCACAGGTAATGATAACAGTTCTATTCCTACAACTATGATTGAAAATATTGGGAAGATATAATTACATTACAACCCTTAATACAATGGTAGCTTAAAGAAAGCTGTGTGAAAGCACAGGAAGAGTAGGGGTGGCATTGTATGTGTTTGTATCTGCATAGTTGTAGATGAGGATTTGGGATTTTTTTAATAATGAGATGACATTTATAGTATGATTTAGTTAGAATTTTGTGAGATATTTCTTAATCTAAGGCTAGCAAATCACAAAATAGGAATGCCCCTATTTTGATTTACATGTAGTTTTGCAATTAGAGAAAAATTAATACATACAAAGAATATTTAAACAGGTTAAAAGATTTATCTCTTAGTTGAAACTTCTTATAGTGGAGATGAATCTAATTCAGTGTGTATTAAGGAAACTTTGTAAGTAAATGAATATTGCAGGAGCTAATGATGCACTGCGACTTCACTTTTAGTCAAATCCAGCATTGTTTCTAGGCAAATGTGAGAGAAATTTTGCCTTAGGGGCTTTGCGTTGCCGTTCCTTTAGTATGGAAATAATTTTTCTCCAGAGAGTCATCACAGGATTCCACTGCTCATTTCATTCAACTGTATTTTTAGCCATCCTTTAGGTGAAAGGCCTTCCTTGAGTATCTTCTCTAAGTTTGAGCCACCCCTCCATTCCTTTCATTCACTTCCTCTTTTCTTTGCTCTATTTTTTCTTCATAGCACTCATCATAGGTGAATTTTGTGTAACATATTTATGTGTCCATGTTTTTACTTCAAATTTTAGAATTTAGGAGGGAAATTTTCGAATGTGTAAGACATGGACCTTGTATATGTTATTCACTACTGTATATCTAAAGACTAAAAAGACCACAAATATGTTGTTAAGAAAGAAAGTTAATCCTATCATATAATGTATTATACAGGATTAAACTTAATTTACTATATAATTGACATCTTTTTTTTCTCAGTCTTTCACATTGCAGGTTTTATTTATCTCATTCTCTTTCAAAGTCAGACAAAAAAAATCTGAATGCAGGAATTGATGATGTCCCCTTATCATACCAGAGAATGAATGAGCAACATTAGCTGTCACATATTCCTCAAATGTACGTAAGTTTTACTTGTCTGTCAACTCAGTTGGCTTCCCCTTATATGCAGAACATCCATACAAGGGCACTTTCAGCAAAAGCTTTGTGTCTTGGTATCTATCAAAGGATTCTGGAAGTAGATCCACAGGAAAGAATGCCATACGTGACAACACCATAGAATACACAGAGCAGTGTAAGGACTCAGTCGCATAGCAATTCTACTTCCAAACAGGCGGAGGTATCAACCTGGGATGGGCACCTTCTAAAGCATTTTAGGCTGACATGGTGAATAACGGACCGTCCTGAAGCGAGATGCACTTCACACGAACCTCTGGCCCTCTGTTATTGACACTGGGACCTAAACACCTGGTACAGTATGTTAAATAAATCCACATCTTGTGTCATTTGTAGAAAGATAGATCCACGTTGAGACCATAGCATTACGTGAAATAAAGCTGATCCACAAGTTTAAATATTGCGTGGCTTCCCATATATGAGAAATCCCAAGTATAAATGAAGACCAAATTAAAAACTACATAATAGAAAGGAGAGAGAGAGAGAGAGAGAGAGAGAGAGAGAGAGAGAGAGAGAGAGAGAGAGAGAGAGAGAGAGAGAGAGAGAGAGAGAGAGAGAGAGAGAGAGAGAGAGAGAGAGAGAGAGAGGCAAAGAGAGAGAAGAGAGAGAGAGAACTGTTTCTCAAAAGCAAAAGGGGACTAAGAAAGGTAGGGAGTTTGAAACAGAGTTGGCAAAGTGCTTACCAAGGGAATTTTTTTTTTTTACAGCTATATTCTTTTATTTTATTTTTTTTTATTTTATTGAACTACAAATGTCAATCAGACAGTTTCAAGACACCTTAACAATACGGATTCGATAGATTAGTACATTGCAAACAGTTTTCATAATGTTTTGGTATTGTATAAGGTGAATACATGATATTATATTTACAGATATTATTTTAGCAGATATCTCTTATCAGTGAATTAAGAGTGTAGCTCCTTACTTATCTTATTTTTATACCTGAATTATATCAAAAATTCAATAATTATTTTCCTAGTGGATGACTGTAGTACTAGAAGCCAACATAATATCCTGTCCAACCACCATTAGTGAAGATCTATGGAGTATTACTCAGCTATTAAGAATGATAAGTTAGAATCATTTATACTGAAGTGGATGCCACTTGAACATATACTCATAAGTGAAATAAACCAGACACACATGTGTAAATATCGTATAGTCTCCCTAGTATAACAAGTGAAAAGCAGAAATACAAAAGGAAACGTACAACAAGTAAAATCAATTGAGTCAGATAAGGCAAAGTGAATGGCATATGCTGCAGGATACTAATCAGCTTTTCTTCTGGATGGTTAACAACCTAAGATCACAAGTCAGAGATGGAGAAATAGAAGAGCCACAAGGCCAGCCAACATTTTGGCCCTAGCCTTTCAAGGTCAGCGAAGACTCAGGACATGGGAGAACCTGTACTGCAACATCATGAAAGTCAGGTGAGCTCCAAATTTTCTGAACAAGGAGATTATGGAGCCACAGAGGAAAGAGATTGAAGTTCTATAGTGTGCCTGGGGAGAGTCACATGAAGAGAAAACTTTCTTTCAAGCTCTCACAGAGAGGAAACTGGTCAAGCATCGGCTGTGACTCATCCACATGGATGACACAGACAAAGGAACTACAGAATAATGTACAGGACTACAAGATAAACCCTGAGAGGACTTCACTGACCACATAGGAAATATAAAGTTCTTGTGTTGGTATATAAGTCTTGATCTATCTATGTCTTAACCATCCAGCAGAAAAGTATAAAAATGAAGTATACATCGTGGGGCCATAATATTAAGCTGAGCTGTAAATGGCTATGGTCGACAATTTCTTTGAATAACTTACTATTGTTGTAGAATGCTGGACTGTGTTGGATTGTGGTGTCGAGTTCAAGCACCTAAGTTAGTTGAATGTCAATGGAGTGCCCACCTTTGACAAGTGTAGACCAAGGAAGGGTTGTAGAAAGAAAAAATCATGATGTGTGTGTATAGACAGTACAGTTGGGATAGATAACGCTGTGCTTCTACGTAATTCTATGAGAGGCAAGATCTGCAATAATTGATACCCTTATACAATGCCAAAATTAGTTACCTCCAGTAAGTTGAAGACAAAAAAATTAAAATACATCATTTGTTCATTTAGGATAAACGTAATGCCAAGTAAATTATACCTCTTCTGCACTTAAAAATTTATTGTGTTACAGTAATTTCTGTTTTTCTTAAATCACAGTAAAAACAGTTTTTATTCCAATTAGTAATACCTGAGAAAATTACTTTAAATTTTGTACTTTGTGAGCAGAATTATTGCAATAACTTTAACCACTTAGCTAATTGAACCATCTCTAATTTCTTCCTGCCTCAAAACCATATCCAAATTACCAAAATTAGTGTTTGAAACTGACAGTTTTAAACATGTCATTATACTATTCATGAAACCCCATATTTCCATTAAATCTAGTTTTTCATGACTGTCTATATATTTCCACAATATTTCCTGTACGCATTATCAAAGTAACCAGGTTTGGAAACACATATTCCTGGACCTGGAAAGGGTTTTTTCAGTATTTTTGTATTTTTATACCATGGAAGTTATTTACCTTAGTACTTAGACATGGCCTGTTCTCAGATTTCAAAAGCTGTAACCATTGTGTGCACTCTTTTATACTTAGGTCAATGTTTTTTAGACTATAAAAATGATCTGCCCATGAAAGTGGTTTATAACTCAAATATATAATGTAACATTTAGGGCTGGGGAGATGGCTCTGTGGAATAAGGGCCTCCCTGACAAGTGCAAGGGCCTGAGTTCAATCCCCAGTTCCGCCAAAAAAAAATTAAATTAAACAAAAATGTAACATTTATAAAAAACATGATTAATTCTCTAGTTTTGACTGGATAGAAAGTTTTCATCAATTTATTAACAATACTAGACTCCATTAAAGTTCGAGACCTCTATACTTTGAGAACTTTAGATGATGTAGAATAAGTGCTATCTTCTAACTATCCCAAGAATGCTTTAAACAGTGATGGCTGATTTATAAAATTCTATTGTTTCATTGAAATAGACAGATATAATGTGTAAATAATAAATTGTTACTTTATAAGCTAGGTAATGCTGCTCATTACAAATTTAATACACTTGTGTATATGTAGTTCAGGTGTCAATACAACATAGGAATTCCTTTTTGCTGACTAATATTTTTCAAGGAATATTCCAAGGATCACCTGCCTTTTCGTGGATTTATGTTCTATAAGGTCCATGCTATTGTTTACTTCTTTGTCTATCTAGGAAAGAGCAAAAAGATGAGAAAGCCACAGAAAGCTTGTTGTAAATATTTTGCATGTGAGATCACATTAATCGCCTCTTGACAAAATAAGCACATGGCTATGCCTGGCTAAGAGGAAAAAGTGGTGTCTGGTGGGATAGCCGTGTCTAAGCATATAGGTATAAAATCTGTAGACTTAAATCATGGAGCATGGCTGTGGCTGTTCCACTACCTGTCTTAGCCATTCTTATGAAATATCAGCTTAAAAAGTAAAACTGCCTTGTGTTCTTATAATTAGTGCTTAATTGCTGAGGGAACCAAGAGAACAATATAATCAGAGTCCATTGTATACTGAGAAAATATGATGGAGGGTCAAACTTGCAAAAATGCATGAAATTCATGTTGTAGAACTTTATATGAATAATACACGTAAATACAATTGACTTTAATGTTGAGTTGGATGGATTAAAATTTGTGATGACCATGACATTTTCCTTCAAAAATGTATAAGGTCATTAAAAATTAAAATGTCTTGAGGAGTAATGTTCAGTTTGAATCAGAGAGATCAGATAGACTTGCCTTAATGGCAAGATTAGCTCAGAACTCCTTGCGGCCTGGGAGTGGGCAAAGATCACATCAAAAATTTCCAGTGGTATTATGCAGTTCTGTTTTCTATTGTCGTGATATTGATATTTCTCCAAAAACAAAATGAGGAAGGATACTCTATTCCCAAAATTCCCAAGACAGCCTAAGGTAAATCTAATTGCTATATTATTAAATATATTTTCTTCGTGTGTGCCCTAGTAGGCAATATTTGTGAGAGAAAATAGTAATTCTAAATATAATTTTATTATAAATGTTATCAATAAAATTGGTAAAGAGTCATGAAAAGGCATTGCATTATTATTTACTGATTTCCACTTAGTTTTTACATGACCACTATAAAAATTTCATTTTGAGGTACTTTTATTTTTTTTACAAGTTATTGGATCACTGTAAAAAATCAGCCAAATAGCTCAGTGGATTAAAGTGCTTGCAAGCAGGCCCAGGGGCCGGGGCTTTGATCCCCTAGTCTGCCATCCCGGCCCCATCCCTGGGGCGTGCTGAGAGGGCAACTGAGGCTGGGCATAGTGGCATTCCTGTAATCCCAGCTCTTGTTAGGCTGTAAACAGGCAGATCACTATGAGTCCGATCTAGTAGTCAGAACCTGGACACCATGTAGATAGCTTCCCTAAAATAAAAAAATAAAAAAAAATCATTAATTTTCTGTATGTTACTCCTGTGAAACGTTCAAATAGTAGGACATGTACATCTCTTACCAACACTATGCCTTTATACAAATGAATTATTTTCTTGGCATTTCATTCATCTCTTGCAAGGACATTTGTTTACATAGAGTGGACCCTGAAAATTCGTGGGGATTGGATTCCTAGAGTACCCACCAATTGGGAAAAAAACACATTTTAGATATAGTCAGAAAAAATACATATACATGCCTGTTTTGATAGTTTAAACCTGAAATATGTCATATCTCCCACATTTATGTAATTTAACTTAATAATGGTAGGATTACAGCCATCAAAAGTTCAGAGTATTTTGGTGATGTCTTGGGAATATTAGGGCTTTACGAAGAATGAGACCAAGAACACTTGAGATAGCTACACATGGTGTAGCAAACTGTTGCACGTGAGTGTAATGGTGCACCTTCCAGGGATAGTTTTGGGGGCAGAAGCCAAACATCAGTGAGGAGAACTTAGATAATGCTCTGGGTACGGCTACTTGCAAGTCTGCAAAACACACACACACACAAATACAAACATACTGTAGAGTCTATTTGCAGTTACTGTGAAAGGAATTGAAAAGGTTTCCAAGAATAATTTTTAGTTAGGTTTCAAGGACAGATCCATGAGTGACTGAGGCTGTATATTCTGAACTGCAGCTTCACAGGGTATACTGTGTAATAATTATAGTTGACCATACACATCCAATATGTGTAGACATATACTATGTGTAGATGTGTGTGTGCGTGTGTTTAGATTGAAGTTTTCCAAACAATAATCATTTGACATATAATAAGTTGTCATCATTTTCAATAAATACCATTAACAAAATAGCACTAGTTTAATATCACAGATGAGAATATTTGTGCTCCATATAGATCAAACAGTAAACGGAATTGAACCCAACTTGCTGCAAGATTTTCTTGTTTCAAAACATCAGATTATCTGTGAAAATTAGAGAAGCAAGAGTGTAATTGCTTATGAGCATTTTTTTTTTTTTTGTCTTTTTGAGACAGGGTCTCACTGTGCAGTTCAGGCTGGCCTTAAGCTCACTTTGTAGCTCAGGCTGGTCTCGAACTCACAATAATCCTCCTGCCTCAGCCTCCCTAGTGCTGGGATTACAGGCCTGCGCCACCACGCCCGGCTTTTCTTATGAGCATTTGAATAGGAGATGTACACCTAGAAAAAAAATACATTTAATGGACCTCAAAATGTAGAGTTTTACAAAACTAAAAGTTATGTTCAGTCAAGTATGGAGTATGATCTTCTATACTATGGAAAATCAATCTCTGCTTTTTTCCCTGAAGGATAAGATTCATAAAATGAAGAGAATTAAAAAAATATAAAATAAAGGAGGTAGCAAACAAAAATCTTATTCCAATTGACTTTGTGTTACATATTTTATTTTTCTACATCTCTTATCTAACTTATGCTGCAGCATTTCCTTTAAAGTACTCCTTTGTAGCAGACAAATATAAACGTGGGTAAGTACAAATGAGCCAGGAGCAAAAACCTTCCAGTTTAATTTAGGGTTCCATTACTAATACATATTTTGGGAATTTTATTTTAATGGTGTTTCCAAGATTTTGCTATCACACATTGTGCTGCTATTTGTTCATTTTGGTAGGAATCCAAGTGAATTTAATTTATTACTATCCCTATATTGTGCAGTAGTTTTATTTAATAATATGTATTAATATAGCAGTAGATACCTTGAATTAAGGCCAAGAAATGACAGTTGGTATTTAGAGACTCAAAATTTTATATGGCTTTCTAGATTCAAAATTATCTTTAGGAAAATCACCATTTAAATAATCTAAGCAAAAACTTAATGAGCTTCTCCTAATATATGCATAAACCCTGAAAATTACAAATATATACACACCTTGTTAGGTTTCATAACTTCAACAATTTTCAAAAATAGGACAGATAAGAACACAATTATTTTTTATTTTTTTATAATTTTATTGTGAAACAAATAGAAGTGAAACACTTTCAAAACTGATTTGTATGACAGTTTCAATAATTAATATATTGCAGGTTGTTGTCTTAGTGGTTATTCATTGCACAAGATGCAGATATGACATCCTGTCCACAAACACTATTGGAATAAACCTTTCTATTTATTGAATTAAGAAAAAGTAGCTGTATATCTATCCTAACTATTTTCAATACACAGATACAAACTGGTCTTTCATTTGTATCCACTTTTTTTGTTTAGTTTTGTCAGAAAAGGATATTCCACTGTCATTTAAATATTGTAGGTGAATGAATTCAGCAAAATATTCCAATATATTCCAGTAGTCCACAATAGTAGTAGATTATCTGTAGGATTGGCAATATCAAAAATTGTTGACTTGAGCCTTTTACAGCTCAGGATATTAATATGGCTTTACTTTTTATACTTCGTGCTTCTACTTTTCTGCTAGATTGTTAAGATCAAGATAAAGCAAGACCTATATAACAAGAAATGCTTCCCTGGCAAGCACAAGGCCCTGAGATCAGTGCCTGGTTCTGCCAAAACAAGTAAAATAAAATAAAAAGAGTGAAAGAGTGAACCGTAATATAAAAGAACACAATTTTATTTAACATAATGTTATAAAAGTTAAATGTTTAGGAATTAATTCCATGAAGGAAGTAAAATTCTGTACAAGGAAACCCACAAAATAAAAGGACAATGGTTATTTATGTAAATAAATTCAAGATCATAACAATCTTTTCCATTTATTTACGTAACGACTGTTATGCTCATGAATTTTAAGGCACTCACAAAGATAATTTAAAAGATCAAAGAATATGTATGGAATTTCTGCAAAGAAGATATATAAATCTTCAATATAATCAATAAACATGAGAAAGTGCTCACTATCAGTAATCAGTAGGAAATGCAAATGACAACCAAATGAGATAGAATTCTACACAAAGTGGGATGGTAGCTCTAAAATAAACAATACCAGCAAATCAGTAAAGAAGTGGAGAAATAGGAATGGTATGCATTACTTATGGGAATAATACAACCGCTACAGTAGAAAATAATATGGAGTATGGTGGTTTATGGAAATGTTAAATAGTTCCCTGGCAAGTACAAGGGCCTGAGTTCAATCATCAGTTCTTCCAAAAAAAAAAAGAAAGAGAAACAAAATGCTAAATAACTTTTTAATATGGCCTAAGAATTTGCTTTCAGGTATATTCCCAAAGAATTAAAAAGTGGTCCTCGGGGCAGGGAGATAGCTGAGTGGAATAAGGGCTTCCTTGGCAAGCACAAGAGCCTCAGTTTGATCTCTGGTTCTGCAAGAAAAAAAAAAAAAAAAAAAAAAAAAGAAGTAGGCCTCCAAGAGACTCTTGTGCACCCATGTTCCTAGTAGCGTTATTCATAGTAGCAAAAATAGAAGCAAGTGAAATGTCCATTTGAAGACGAATGGATTAAGAACATGCTCTACAAATAGACTACAATTCAACTTAAAACGGTATGAAATTCTGACACATACTATGACATAGATGAACCTTGAAAACATTCTGCTAAGAAAAAGCAACCATACACAATGAGACAAATATCCCATTATATGATCTATTTCTTTCACTTACCTAAGGTAATCAGATTCATGGAGAAATCCACTAGATCAGTATTTGCATTTCCTTAATGATTACTGATACTGGGCATTTTCTCATGAGCATTGATTATACTTATTTGTTTATGTTTTATTTTTATTAATGTATTTTTTGCAGTACTAGGAATGGAACTCAGGACCTTGTGCTTGCCAGGCAAGTGCTTATGCTACTGAGCTATTTCCCTGGCCCAAACACTGATCATATTGAAGATTTATATATCTTCTTTGCAGAAAAGTCCATGTATACTCTTTGATTGTTTTCAGAGTTTGTAAGGGAAGATTTTGGGGGAATTATTAATTAACAGGCATAGAGTTTTCCTTTTAAACATGAACATTTCTAGAGATGTATGGTAGTGATGGTAGAAAAGCAATGTGAATATGGTTAAGACCACTGAAGGCCACATACTAGCCCATAAAAAGTGCTTAAGTACATGCAAAGTAAATGAAATTATTCCGTGCATATTATCTATTGATCGTGCAATGAAATTGGAAATAAGTGGCAAAGACACCACAAAAACTCCATAAAAACATGAAAATAAAATAACCGCTTGAACAAGCAATGCATCAAGAAGAAATTAAACAATATCTGCATTAAAATACAGTGCTGATACAACATGGCAGAACTTAGTGGACACAATGGAAATAATCCAAAAATGGAAATTTATACAGAAAAATTCACATATAAGGAAAACAGAATGAATTCAAAGAAGCAACCTAATTTTGCTCCACAAGTTTCTAGAAAAAGAACAAATCAAATTTTAAAGCCCATACAAGGGAGGAAATTATAAAAGTAAGAGCAGAAATATAATTCAGACAAAATAAACAACACAAAGAGTCAATGAACTGAAAATTTTGTTCTTTGAATAATTAAATAAAATAGATAAACTCTTATTAAACCTTATTAAAAAAGTAAAGATTAAATTAAAGCAGTTAGGAATGAAAATGGTGAAATCACCATGGATTCTGTGAAAGTTCACAGAATCATCAATACTTATTTTGAGAATCTTTACAAAGATTAAAAAAAGGACCAGGGAGATAGCTTAGTGGAATAAGTGCTTTCCTGGCAAGTGCAAGGGCCTGAGTTCAATTTCCAGTCTCAAAAAATATAAAAAATGATTAAAAGCACAAGAAATAGACAGATGCCTTGATAGAAATGAATTACCAAAGTTGAATCAACAAGGTATAAAAATTTGAAATAACCCAATATCAGTTAATGAAATTTAAAATGTAATTTTAAAAATCAATGCAAACAAAATCCCCAGTCTATATACATTCACTACTAAGTTCTACAAGAATTTTAGAATATATTTAATGCCAACAACACTGAAATGCATTAATGAAAAGTCTAAAGGCAAGCAGGACTTGGTTACTCAGTCCTGGAAGCAGTCATTACCTTGATAACAAAACCTAAGAAGAACCCAACCAAACGAGATAACTACAGGCCCATCTTCATAACGAACATAGACACAAAAATTCTCAAAAGTTACTAGCAAACAGAATGCCACAAATCATGTATACATCATGAGCAAGTGGTGTTCATCCCAGTAATGCAGTGTTGTTTGAAAATACATAAATCAGTAAGTGCGATACACCACATCAATAGAGCCAGGGACAAAAACCATATGAGCATCTCAAGAGATTGAGGAAAAGAATTTGATAAAGTCCAGCACCTATTCATAAAACCCCTGCAGAAAATTGAAATAGATGGTGTTTATTTATTTATTTTTGCAGAACTGGGGTTGAACTCAGGCCCTTGTGCTTGCCAGGGAAGCAATTATTCCACTGAGCCATCTCCCCAGCCCCAGTGTTGTTTATTTTTATCAGGTGAAATCCATCTATGACAAACCAATAGCCAACATCGAAATGAATGAAAACTTTCATTCCAAAATCAGAAATAAGACAAGGCTGTCCACCATCATCTTTCCTATATAATATAGTTCTGGAAATGTTAACCAGAGCTATTAGACAAGAGAAAGAAATTAAAATAACAAATATAGGATTGACGAAGTTAAATTATCATTATTTGCAGATAACATGATACTCTACATAGAATACCCCCCAAAACTCTACCACATAATAGGATGAAAAGTAAACACTGAAAAATCAATAGCATCTCTGCAAATAAATAGCAAACCAACTGAGGGAGAAATTAGGGAAACTACACCGTTCACAATAGCATAAAAAGGGAAATACTTAGGAATCAATATAAAGGAAGTAAAAGATATCTACATTTAAAACTACAGTATTCTGAAAAGTAAGATTGCAGAAGATAAGAGATAATGGAAAGATATCCCTCACTCTTGGGTGGGAAGAGCAGACATAATGAAAATAGCAAATTTTCAGAATTTTGGACAACAGAGATAACTCAGTGGCATAAGCACCTGCCTAACAAGTGCAAGACCTTGAGTTAAATCCCTAATACCAAAAAATATTATACATGTTATTACACACTCAATCAGAAATGCCATTAACATACCTCACAGAACTAGAGAAAATAATCCTAAAATTCATTTGGAGCCAGAAGAAACCTAGAATAGCAAAATCCATTCTGGGCAATAAATGCCAGGCAGGGTCATCCCAGTATCAGACTTAGAATAATGCTATAAAGTTTCTGTAAAAAAAATGCAGCGTAGTGCTATCAGCAAATAAGACCTGAGGATCAGTGGAACAAATTAAAAGATGCAGAAACACCTGCAAATATACTCAGGAAACTGATCCTTGACAATGGATCAAAACATGCTTACTAAAAGGCAGCTAACTTCTTTAATAAACTATTCTGGAAAACTGGCTTTCTTTATTCTGAAGACTCACCGTACACTAAGTTAAAGTAAAAAATGGAACAAAAAAGTTAAAACCAGAATGATAACATTTCTAGTAGAGAAAATAGGAAGATCTCTTGAAGATGTAGGTGGAGACAAAAACTTAATGAACAAAGCCCAGTTCACGTGGGAGGTGCTACAAAGAAAGAACTGGGATCTCATTTTATTAAGAAGGGCCAGGAAGTAGCTCAGTAGTATAAGTACTTGCCTGGCAAGCACAAGGGCCTGACTTCAATGCCTGGTTCTACCAAAAATAAAATCATGTTATTAAGAAGTTTTTGTGCTTCAAAAGAAACCTCAGCAGAATGAAAAGATACTTGACAGTAGGGGAAAATTACTTGCCAGTTTTTCTTCTGACAAAGGACTAATAGCCAGATATATGAAGAACTGAAAAAAAAAAAAAAAACCCTCAGATCCCATAAATTTAGATCTGAAAAGGGGCACTTGAGATGATTACATACTTATCAGTTGAAGTACGAAGGACGAATGAATAGATACAAAATGTTCATATCCCTGGTTATTCAAGAGATGAAAATGAAAACAAGGCTATAATTCCATTTTACTCCAGAAGGAATGGTTATTAATAAAAAAAATCAACCTATGAAAATTCTGGTGGGTAGAAAGGAACGTTTTTGAACTGCTGCTGGGAATATGGATGGGTGAAACCACCGTGGAAGAGAGTGTGGAGATTCCTCAAAAAAACAAGGTCTGAAGATTCCCTTTCTTAGTATGGTCCCAAAAGAATTAATTGTTTCATACCACAGTGTTAAATGTACATCCATGATCATAGCACCAGAGTTTATGATATCTAAATCTTGGAAAAAATCCAATTTCCCATCAACTGAAGAATGGATTAAAAAACTGTGTTTTTTTTTCTCTCATAAAATGGAGTACTACTGTACCATGAGGAATAAACTTAAGATATTTATTGCCAAATGGTTGGACCTTGGGACCATACTCTTAAATGAAGTAAACCAAACACACCAGTGTAAATATTGTCTCTGGTGTGTGAAATCAAAAGTGTAAGGAAGAAAAAGGTGTACAATAGGTATTGTGAAAGGGGAAGAAGTTCTTTAAATGGAGAGCAAAACTGGGGAGGCAGAAGTGGGAAAGGAAGGAAGGAAAAATAAAAAATGGAAAAGAAGAATAAAATGTAATCAAAGCTCTGTAAATAGGGAGACAAAGGGAATTTAGGGAGGGAAAGTGAATGGGAAGATATATAAAAAATATATCAAGGTGTATCACATATAGGTACAATTACCCTGTGATGAATATATTCATTGTCTGT
The DNA here is from genome assembly GCA_004027165.1 of Ctenomys sociabilis. Classification (NCBI taxonomy): domain Eukaryota; kingdom Metazoa; phylum Chordata; class Mammalia; order Rodentia; family Ctenomyidae; genus Ctenomys; species Ctenomys sociabilis. The sequence continues at coordinate 23,362 of PVKA01009522.1, read as the reverse complement.
GCGTAAATTATACCAATAAACTTAACTAAATTTTAGAAAAATGATTAAAACAATGAATACCATGTGATATATGTTTTACTGAAAGAAATATTCCTATACTAATCTGTGTAAAGCTTTAGAAAATAGTAAATACATAAATGTTAGACATAGGAATGTGAATTTCAATTAATATATTTGCTTTATTCATCAACTGTTTATTTTTCATGTGTGTATATTTCCTACATTGTGTTTTAATACAGTTACAATACTGTTAGACATTTGCTTAAGAGTAGAGTCTATGAAGTTTACCCCAAATGGAAATGTACATCCATTTCCATACTTACTATAAAATTGTAAGAAAAATAATTTATTCATTTTAAAATTTTAATTTGTAAACTAGATGATTTTCTGATTTCTTAGTATGTATGTGTTGGCATTGGGCATGCTCAGTATTGCTTTTGGTCACTTGAATTTTGATTTTATTTTATATTTCAGTATCAAATTTTCTTTTGCATGTGTCACATAGTATTGCTAATATTTTGTTTTCCTTAAGTCACAGTAAATGAGAGAAAGAGTGGTAGGAGATTCCCAAATGGCATAGCAAGTTTGGGTATGTCTATTCTTATTAATTTTTCAAGGAAAAATGAGTGATTTAAGGATGATTTTGGAAACGACCTGGAGACCTGTTTTTATTGGTGTGGCTTGTTTTCTATGTTGTAAATGAAACTATGGCATAAAAATTGATTCAGAAAGGTATCAGGTGGCCTCTTGAAATATAGATGTGAAAACAAGGATGTTCATGAACAATTTCTGCGTGTTCAAGTAGTCATTAATGTGATAGTGCAACTTTTAACTTTGTCGGTTGTTCATTGCTTTTCTCCCTAGTGCTACTTAGGGCATGATCAGTTTTACTGTACTGACAAGTATTCGCCTGTTGGTAATTTATCATAGGCTGACAAGTGCCAAATTTCATCTTCACAAATATATATACACTGAAGCTCAAAAGCGATATTTTCATCTCTGAAACTATCTATAGTTTTCTGTGATATATTAACGCAGAAGATCACAGAGCAATGTATTTAATTGTTGCTTCAAATTAAAATTGAACTGTACTTTCCACCCTTTAAATCAATATAATAACACAGTATATTTTATACTCAAGGTTATGAGAACATATATGAAAATTTAAATATTAAAATGAAGATTTGGGGGCTGGGGAGATGGCTCAGTGGCATAAGTGCTTCCCTGGTAAGGACATAATTCTGCAAAAATAAATAAATAAACATAAAATGAAGATTTTAAGAGTAAATGATCATACATTTATTTATTTAAAATAAAAAACTTTTGAATCAAGATTAGTATTACCATATATAAATCATCGTATTAATACAAGAGAATGAGGTCAAGAGATCTTTTCTGAAGTTCATTATGTTGAATTTTAATTGAAAAATAAAAGTTGTCCACTGTGTACAGATGTAGCACTCCTGCCACATCATATAATTGACCCCATTAAAGGAGATGTGGTCTAGAGAGATATTTGACCAAAGTCAATTCTGTCATGTTTTAATTGAAAAAGGAAATTTCCCCTTTGTTCCATAGCTTGGATGTATTACAATGATTGTCTAACCAGTATCTCAGTTTTCTGCATTATGCAGAGGACCTTTTTTACCATGTCAATTTGGACATGTCTTCACCTATTTACTGCCCGTTGAAAGTTCTTCATTGTACTTAGGAGTAGGTCCAGAGTATGAGGAAGCCCAACAAATGCTGCAGCATCTGACCACTGCCTATTTAATAACTTCAACTCACACCCATTTTCCTATACCACTATTTTCTAATTGAACATATTCCAGGCTACTGGTTCTTGATCTGTCCTTTCTATTAGTTTCCTCTTCAGAAGAATCATTCCTAAGCCACCTATCTAAAGTTGCTTTCCTAACAACACCCCCAGTCATTCACTGGGATCCTATTTACCTTTCCTGTACTCTTGATTGTCATCTTCTTTCTCATTTGGAGCTATCTTAAAATAACTTTATTTTGCCTTTGCTTCTCCTGTTAGATATTTTGCTATCAGTGACTCCATTGTCTTTACTATTCTACTGCTAGTAGGTAGGAGAATACCAAGGAGACAGTGGATTATTTATTATTAAATAGATAAACAAATGCATAGCAATAACAGATGTATGGCCTTTTATTAGTGGGTAAGTGCCATAGGCTGGTATTTATATTGTCATCTATCCTGAGTGGTTAATGAACTCATTACAGGAGTAGTCAGGATTCAGCTTTAAGTATAGAGTAAATTGTTTAAAGAATATTTGAAGTGCTTATATAAAATCTGGAAGGAACCAGGCATATGCTTCATTTGACATATACGTTGCAAATCTGGACTTCGGTCCTCCTTGAGCAGAACTAGCAACCTCTGACCACATTCTGAAGTAGCACCATCATGTTGGGTTTGAGCTGTGCTCTGGAGATCAAACACACATTCTCTAGAATGAAGAACTGCTCACAAGTCCCATAACTTATGTATCTCTTAAAGACCCTGTCATTCTCTGGATTGCACATAGAACTGTACAGGGTGCACCAGCCACATTTGAAAGTATCATCATCATTGTGTCAATGCATGTTAAGTTATCTTGGACATGTTTCTCACAAGTGAATCTGTAATCAACACAAAGGAGTTCTCGACTTGTTGAAGACTAAAAGTCCCAAGACAAAAGGAGGAGAGAATTCATTTATGTTCTAGAACTCTGCAGCAATGAGATTTCTGTGTTTTCCTCACATTTGATGACTCATAGGATTATCACTAGGAGAGTACAGTTTTATATGAATTTATTATAAATTCTGCTATTCATTAGCAGTGTTTAAGAAATCTTCAGATAGACCAAGGGGACTTATCATAAGAGGTTGGAATTAAATAAACTCTGGAAATGAGGCTTGTAAATGTCATTGGTATAAATTGAGTAAATATAATCCAAAGAGTTAAAAGACAAAAAGATAGTGATTCATTCAGTGACATCAATTAAACCTAGAGAGCATGACATTTACTTTATATTTTACTGAAATAAGGTACAAATAATGCATAAATAAGGGAAAGGGCACTGAAAGAGCAAGACAAAGGCACCAATACAAAAGAAATGAGTAGGGATTTTCAAGGTATACAAAATAATCTATTTTGATGATGTCCAAAATATTATGAATATCAACTGGATATCTATATTCAAGATTCTGTTGTAGGAATGGAGGTTAGCTATGTCAAAGATATGAATTAAAATACAACAACAATATTTTGCCTACTTCATGTATTTGGTTGTTACAGGGTCTCATTAAACAGCTTAGACTTATAGAGATCCTTTTCTTTTCAGCCTCCCCAGTGTTGGGACTACAGGTATAAGCCCCTAAACCCGAACTCTGTGGTCAGCTCAGCCCACACTGGGGGCAGGGCTATTGTGTCATATGGTGCCCAGGTTCTAACCCTGTCCCTGAACTTGCCTAACCAGGCGCTTTAATCCACTGAGCTATCTCACTGGCCTTCTGTTGCCTATTTGTTATCCAAAAATAGTTTCATTACTGTCCCACCATCAGTATATGAAATATCCTGTTGTACATCTTCTCTAAATAAATGTAAATATATTTCATAGCATACTTCCACTTTCCCCCTTCCTAGAACCATAATGCCTGCTACATAAATCAGTGAATTATTCAAATATTAATTAGTGCTTATTGCTTGTTAAGACTCTGACACAGCGGAGGAGCTGGGGAGGCTCAGGGGAATAAGTGCTTCCCTGGTAAGCACAAGGGCCTGAGTTCATTCCCTGCCTTCCACCAAAAAAAAATAAATAAATAGATAAAAAATACTGTGGAAGGAAATAGGATGTGTAATTTCAAGAATTTTATACTATAACCAGTGGAGAACGGAATCCCTTTAAATTTTGGAGTTTACCATTTTTCTTCTACTTTCATTTCTTTAAAAGAGACAACAAATAACTTTCAATATAGACTGCAATTACAAGACATTTACTGCTTGTGGGAAATCACTAGGGGAGATATTTGTACTAAAACTTGAAAGTGGTAAAGAAGGCTTTCTGTCTTTCAGATAAATTCTGAGAACAGTGAGATACTGAGAAATGTGGCATTTGACTAATTCTGTTACTACATGATGGACTGATTTTATTTTATTTCTCATTAAGTTGAGTGTGTCTCTTCTTTTTAAGAGGAAATATCGTAAGAACAAGAAGTCCTGGGTTATGCCAGTATTTCTTTTACATTTTGCCTAATTGATCTTTGGTAAATTATATAATTTCTGTGTAGGTACAAGTCCACACATATTGTGTAATATAGGTAATAAGAGAAATTTGTGGCAATGATTATAAAAATTAGTGGGGTTGAAAAATTTAGTAAAAATAGAAATGTAAATATTCTAGGAATTATTTAGTATCTTTGCTTCCAACCTGTATATTTCTCACTTCAGAATTTTCTTTTCATCCTCTCTATTGTATATCTCTGTCTGTTACAGGCTATTTATTCAGTGGCAAATTGTCAGAATACTTAAGCAGTATATCACACAGCCCAGCCTGAGTTTTTATTTTCTGTAAGTCCTTGCATTGGACGTAAGCATAAGATCTATTAATCACCATAAAGTGTATCAGGCTCAAGCTTATTATCTTTTTCTGTAGTTATAGCTGTCTTCAAGTTGAAAATAGACTTTATATTTTTCATATCTGAGATTCTTAGGTAAGAAGATAGGTGCAACATACAAATGTATACCAACGAAGTGCATTCCAAAGAATCAGTTTGTGAAATGACAGAATTTGTAACTTAACTCATCTGATGAAAATGATAGCCTGATTGGCATACAGAAATTAAGGTACAGCACAAAAAAAAAAAAAACAGGCTATTTTTAGTATTACCCCTTGCTACCCATATCACTAGGAGGACCACATTCTGTAGCTGGAGAAAGGGTAAAGCCTTGCCTTCAAGGAATTTTTCAGTGTAACTTGAGAGTTGGGGATAACTGAAATGGAGTTTCAGTCCTAATATGAAGGCTGTATGTGAAGTCTTAAGTTTCATTTTATAGTGTATATACACTATAGAAATCTATGAGAGGAATTCCAATATCTCAGAGGATTAAAGGGCCAGCAAGCAGGTGCAGGGGCCGGGTGTTCCATCCCCTGGTCTGCCATGCCAGCCCTATCCCTGGGACACGCTGAGAGGGCAACTGAGACCGGGCATGGTGGTGCGTGCCTGTAATCCCAGCTCTTGGGAGGCTGTAAACAGGAGAATTACTATGAGTCAGATCTAGCAGTGAGACACTGAACACCCTGTAGACTCTTCCCTAAAATAGAAAAAAAAAAAAAAAAAAAAAAAAAAAAAAAAAAAAAAGAAAAAAAGAAACAAAAGAAAAGAAAAGGAATTAGGCAGGGTTGCCCTGGAAATAGAGAACTCCTCCAAAGGTAGAAAATGAACTCAAATTTAAAGGTATTTAGAATTAGATGAGATTAATTTAGGGTGACCATTCTTGGCTGAGATAGAAAAAAGACGAGAGAATATTTTAAAATAAAGGAGGAAGATGAGCACAGGGAAAATACACTAGTTGGATAGATTAAAGCAAAGTATTGTGTTTCATTTTTTATGTCTCCTTTGTGTGATGGATACTTGCTTGAGTTCAGTGGGTTTTTTTTTGTTTTGTTTTTTGTTTGTTTGTTTTGTTTTGTGGTACAAGGGATTGAACTGAGGACTGCGCTTGCCAGGGCAGGCACTTATTCTGTTGAGCTATCTCCAAGAATTCAGTGTTTTGACTTTGCTAAGTTGGGAGATACAGAGAAGGTGCCAACCACCCTGATTCTGCTCTTGGGTAGTTTTGTTTCAGCTGAAAATACTAGGCACTCTTTATAGAATGTTTACTCTAGTTCAAGCAGTCTGCTAAGCTTTTATGTGTACTATCCCTTATAATCTGTAGAATATCCATATGAGGGCAAAATTTAAAAGAATAAATGGGAAATTTGGGTTTTAATTCTGAGTCCCTGTCTTTATAACTGCAGATACTTAAGGAGCTTGTTAAATATATAATTACAGAAATTAAGGACGTACATCATTAAACAATAATGGGTCAAGTGCTATGGAGTGATAAATTATATTGTGAAGTGGATGGGATAAAACATAACTGCTGTATTCATTTGGATGAGTGGGAGAAGAGTGAAGTTTCAAAGGTCCTAGAAGGCCAGCCCATGGAGAGTTTTAAAAAAGTAATGTAGCAATGTACAAAGAGCAGAGATTTGAGTTTCAATTCCTTCTCCATTATGTAGAACTGTATGACCTTGGCGATGCTGTCCCATCTTACTTTTCTGTATATCAATTTCTTCCAAATTGACAGTGGATTCACAGAACCTATAAAACATAGTTTTGTATCAGATATTGCACTGGCCCTTACAGAGTTAAGAGGCATAGCTTGTCCTCTCTATCTGATTGCAGCATGAGTGACAGAGATAGCCAGTTTAGGTTTCGCCCCAAAGCAAACCTTGATTGCTGGTTACAAAAGAAATTATTTAGTGGGTGAACTCAGAGCCATAAGAGAATTAGGAAAATTAAAGAGAAGGAAGGAAATACAATAAGGAGAACATTATATATTTGATTGATTATACTCATAGATGATTGTAAAGAAAACTGTCCTGGTATCCTGAGTAAGCTTGTAGACTTCCGCTCACAAATGACCTTCGGTGGAACAGTTTACTTTTGATCGTCCTCTTCCTGCCAATGGACAGTTACTCTGTGGATATTAACTCTCTGATTTCCTAGTCATGCACCAAAAATAGGAGCTGCAGCTGAAATGAGATAATGGTTGAGGGGATGCGGTACAAAATGCAAAGCATCATTATTTAAAATAAGTCTATATGCATTGAAATGCACAGTATTTCTCAAACTGATCCGCAAGGTGATTAATTTTCTATATGCTCCCAATGATAGTTAAACTAATGCACAATACGCATAATGTTGGAATCACATCAACTTGCCCATACGGTGATTTAAATATTTGAATTTTTTTGTTTCATATCTTATAATCTTTGTATGTCTTTGGGTTTTTTGCAATTTCCCTGTCATCTAAAATAATATTCACCTACATAGTTTTGCTCCTAACCTATGAGACATTCATATTTAGCTTTGTGTACTTTGTCACCATAGAGGCAAGTATAAAATAATGACAGTTATAATTCAATCAGAAAACAAGTATTGAAATGGCTGAAATATGACATTCTTGGCTATATATTTTTCTGTAAAGAGTCAAAGTTAAAGTTGTTTTTTGTATTTTAGGGAAGGGTCTACAGGATGTTCAGGGTCTCACTGCTAGGTTGGATTCTAGTGATCCGCCTGTTTACAGCCTCCCAAGAGCTGATATTACAGGCGTGCTACACCACGGTCAATCTCAATTGCCCTCTCAGCACATCCCAGGAGTGGGGCCAGCATGGCAGGCCCTGAGATTGAACCTGCAGCTCCTGTGCCTGCTTGCAGGTGCTTTAATCTGCTGAGGTATTTGGCCAGCACAAAAGTTTAAGAAGTAATTTAAAAACTTCTTTCTCACAGGATTGAATTTCTTATTGAGATAATATGGAGAAATGGTTTTATCTCCTGTGGAACAAATAGACTTTAATGATACTCAGTACAGAAATGTTACTAAGATTTAATTTAAGCATTTAATAGAACATAAAATAAATATATTTTAAAAAAACAAATCCAGTAGCCACAGCACGTTAATAAGTGACTGGGATTTCTTTATTTACTGCAACTGAATGACAGGTAGTAAGACCTTTAATATTTACAATAACAATTACATTCTTCTTTTCCCTAGATTAAGCTTGCTGATTACCACGCAATGAAGAAAAATTAATTAGTTTGCTCCAGTGGAGCAGTTAATGTAGCAAAAGTGAAATGCATACTTCGTTTCTCTCTGTAACCAGCTTGCTTGTACTCCCTTTGCCTTTTAATACACAAGTATTTACTTGCTCATTTCACAAGTTAGGCTAAGTTTAATTAAGTATATAATACTACTTACAAATACAATACTGACAAAAAAAGTTATAAATCATAGCGATTTTATAATTATTTAAATTTAATTTGAATCTTATAGTCAGCAAAGGTTTGAATATTATTTATATAATATTTGTATTATGAACTAATTAACAATGAATTATAAGGCCTTAATACTTACTAAAAAGACAATATTACTGTTTTTAGCTGCTATTAATTACATTATCTGCCAATATGGAGGCTTCTATTGGTTATAATCAATAAGATATTTCAAAGAATCTTTAGTAAAAAGATTGAGAATTCTGCAATGTAAATTAATGTTCTTTTTTTGTTTTTGCTTTTGTTTTTTTACTTGAAGCAGTGTGTTCTCTGTTCCATATCTTCTCCTCTAAAATAAAGATTTCACTCCTATTTGGAGGGTTTGTTTTGTTTTTATCTGGAGGACTCTGTGATCAAAACTACGACTTTAGTCATACTAGACTGTGAGACATTGCATTGCGCTCCCCCATACCTCACACTGCAACTTTGAAGTTTGTTCTTTTTTTTTTGTATTTAGTACAGGGTGTACAGGGTCTCAATACCTAGATCCAACTCCTTGCGATCCTCCTGTTTTCCACCTCCAAAGCCCTGGCATTACAGGCGCATGCACCACACCCAGTATTATTCCATCATTCTGTCTCAGAGTGCCCTGGGGGCGGAGCCTGTACTGCAGGCCTGGGATTGAATCCTAGTCTCTGTGTCTGCCTAAGCAGTATGTTCTTTAATAATTGTTGTTTGACTGGGGAGATAGCTCAGTGCTTAAGTGCCTGTCTGGCTAGCACAAGGTCCTGAGTTCAATCCGCAGTACTGAAAGAAAGAAAAAAAACTATTGTTTAAAGCTAAAATTTTTTAGAGGAAACTGTTTTGAATGCAGCACTATGGTTTCCTAAGAAAACCTATGTTCTCAGTTTCTCAGTCCTTCTCTCCCACTGAAGCTTTCCTATCCTTTCCACTATAAGCACAAATCTCCTGTCCAATGACTATTAGATTTTTTCTTCATCAAAACTTGTTGATCCCTCAGAGAACAAAACAGAATGGCCCTTATATAACTTTCTTGTAGACTGAAAAAGTAAGTCTTTACCTATATATATGTCAAAATAATAAAAGGATTTGATAATTCATCTCAAATGTAATACACATGACACATACTGAGATACCTGCCCTTCTTTCAATATACTACTGAGGGGCCATGGTCTGAAATTCATATAGTGTACTATTTTTATCATTTATTATTTCTACATTTTCTACAGTTGAAATTTCTGTAAATCATTAGACTATCTTGTACATTTTTTTCATTTTTTGTGGTGCTAGGGATTTGATTACTGTATTTAAAGAAATGGTTTGGTCAGAATTAACCTGTATATTTTTACTTTTTTTCCAAGCATTTCTCACTATTTTTCTTATCACATTACTGGAAAAGTTTTAAATTGAAACTTATGTTTTAATTTAGCCAATAATTTCTGCAAGAAAGCCATATATTTCCTATACTTCAACTTGTTGTAGAATCCTCAGTTGCAGATATAAATAATGTTGGATGTTAATAAAGTACTGTTTAAATGTATGTTTTTTCTTTGTAGCTGAATTCTTGGAAATTGCTGCTAAATTTATCTAGAGATAAGTACTCATTTAGTAATTTATAAAGTAGTAACTGAGAATCCATAATGATCTACCTTAACTAAACAGAACACAAAGAAAGAGAATATTGTCCTCATCTCCATGGGAGATAAATAGAAGGAAAAGACATATATGATGAAGGAGAGTGTGAGTTCTTTGCAGGCAGTTTATGCACTGAACCATAAATCACACAATCAAGGAAGCTTGAACTGGTACTGGTTACTTACTGAAGTTTAGAAGGACTTGGCTCAGGTCATTGCAGGCAGAGAAATTTTAATGTACAGTGACAAAAGGTAATACATATATATATATATATATATATATATATATATATATATGATTCATTTTCAACACTATGATATACAAAATACTGTTGAATTTGCATTATTTTGTTTAGTGAAATATTTTATCATTTCTAGTCATATATATATATATTATGTACATAAATGAAATTTTGTATCATTTTTATATATTGTATTCTCAGATTACACCTGAGAAAGATGTACAGAAGTCACACTAATATTAGCTATTATCTCTACAATAAGTGTATTGCTAGTTAGGACCCTATGTATCTGATGTACAGTTGCTTAAATACAACAAGGTACACATGATACTGGTTATAAATTAAACATTAATTGACCTCATACAAATTGTCATGTAGTTTTCTGTATGCCTACATCTCCAGTAAGCTAATTATTGAATCACTGACCTAAATTCACTGCTTGTTCTGCAGAAAGAATAAATGTGGTAGTCCTATCAGCGTCCAGGTACCATATTTTAGCTATCATGTTTATGCATATATAGATAGATTCATTGAAAAGAAAGGCTTATGCCTATATTGTTTGATAAATTTTTCATGCCTATATTTTGAAATATGAGCAAAGACTTTAGGAAGAACAATAGACAATACACTACCCATTGTTATGTTCCTACAATCTTGTTTGAAATTTCATGCCATTGTTTTCATTGCTTAATGCTCTTTCCTTTAAAATAAAAATGAATATGGCAAAAGTGATGGGATGCCACTTCTGAGATTAAGCTTTAAAAGAAGAAAAGGCAGCATATTTTTCCTGTGTCATCTAGTTTTAAGGGAACATGCTTTATTTTTGATCCAGTAAAATAATGATCAGGGTTTTAAATTCTCAGATAATAAGATAGTAAAATATGATCTTCATGGTAGAAAAAACAGAGCAATTAACAACCGCATTGACTTGATGTTAAGATATTGAGTTCTTCACATAGTTCATATACTTTAGTCATAAGAGCATATTGCAAAGAGTTTGACTGCTTGAAACGTTTTAGGTGTGTGGCTTTGAACAATTCAGCTATATCATGCCTAAATACCCTCATCTGTGAAATGGAAAAGATAACTTTCTATTTTAAAAGTGTAGGTACAATTGAATGAAAACTCATTCTGGATAATGCCTCATAGATTCTAAGTGTTCTGTGTCTCTTAAATATTGCTTTATTGTTAATAAGCTACCATAGTATTTACGTTGCTGACTAGTTGATTGGGAATTTGAATAATATCAAAAAAGGATGATTTAAGGTACAATAGACACTGTGAAAAGGGAAAGAAACAATTCAAACGGAAGGAAATACTGGTATGAGGAGAAGGACAGAAGTGGGAGGGATGGGGGAAGAGATATGCCTATGTATGCATGCAGCATGGCGTGGATAGTTGTGCTGTTGATTTCTGATGGTCTATGGAAAGGAGCAGTTGGTGCTTAATTTTTGATTTTGTCTTAGTTTTTAATAACTTTTATTCTGATTTTGCATGCATACATGGTAATCTAAACAACTAATTTGAAAACAAAACTATGCAATAAAAAATACTGTCAAATTCATATTATATTGTTTAGCGAAATTTGGCATCCTATCTAATTATTTATTATTATTTTGTATATTCTTTAAAAATGAAATCTAAAAATAAAGAATAGTTTTTATTAAAATTTGGTACAAATCTGTGAGGTAGGACAAAATGAAGATGAAAATTCCAAAGAAAGGATAAATTACTGGTATAAAATCCAAAAAGTAGAATTGAACAGGGCTTGACATCTTCTTAATCACTTTATTTTTTTGTACGATTTTTTTTTTTTTTGCGGAACTGGAGATTGAACTCAGGCCCTTGCGCTTGCCAGGGAAGAGCTTATTCCACTGAGCCATCTCCCTGGCCCCTCACTTTATTTTTTTGAAGAACTTGTCATGGAATGTCACTCATATCCTCAAATGCTACCTAGTATCAATGTGAGTATAATTCATTTCCTTGCCTCAGAACATATTAACATATACATCATCAAGTATTAAAAGGGAAAACTAACATACTACATAATAAATTTCTGAAGGAGATTCAAAGCAACATGGAACCAGATCTGGAAAATGTATGAATTCCACAAATGTTTATTGAGCACCTACTATAGAAAGATTGTTTATGACACCTTGGAAATCATGGAAGTTACCAAAAGAGACCAATGTTTTGATATTTAACTTTGTTTGGGAAAGATCTACATAATTAGGATTATGTAATTAATTCATTGTCAGGTATGCTATAATAGAAATTTCAGTAGTATGCAAGGAGAAATTACAAAGTGTGACTCTACCGTGACAAATAAAAAATTAAGAAGTCTCCTAAGAGGAAATGATATTTAAATGCAGATCTAAAGGATGCATTGATACCAGCTTGTTGAGGAGTGGAGACTTAAGGACTGGTGGTGGCAAAGACATGCAAGTGGGCACGGAAGATGTTCCTGGCAGAGACAAATCATTGCTTGAAGGTTATAGGCCTGAGAGGGGAGCAAATGAGTAAAAGGCTCATGTGATGGGACTACAGATGGACAGAGGGGCAATGGCAGGCAGTCGGGGTTCTAAGGTCCATGGTGTCCAAAGCAAATCATATTAAATTTTGGTCAACTGAATAATTAGGAAGATCAAGACAAGATGTGATAAGAGCAGCAAAACAGAAGAGAGTGTTCTAGTCTATCTTATTTTGACTATAACTACATTTATTGAATTTTAATTTGTTAAAATATATCCTTTGGATGAACCGGGGATTTCACTCAGGTTCTTGTGTTTGCCAGGCAAGCAGCAAGTGCTTATTCTATTGAGCTATCTCCCCTTTCCCCTATATATTTTAGAGGGCGAAATATATTACTGGAAACTGAGGACTTCTTTGAATTAGCCTTTATCATAAAGAATGTCTCTATATATAACAATACCAAGTTTCCCAAATTTCATTTATTTATTTATTTATTTATTTATTTATTTATTTATTTATTTTATTTGGTACAGAGTCTTGCTATGCCGCTCAGACTAATAGTCATCCCCCTTTATCTGCCTCCCCAGCATGGGGATTTCAGGCATGTGCTACCACACTTTGTTTCAGGCTGGGGTAGTGTCCAGGACTGGCACAGTATGCGGACTGGTGATTGAACCTGGTACTTGTGCTTTCCAGCCAGTCTCTTAGATCACTAAGCCATCTCTCTAGCCCTTAATATTCTATTATTTATTTATTTCCCAAATTTCTTTAACATTTTTTTCTAGGTACTGGGGATTGAACTCTGGACCTTGCGTTTGCCAGGCAAAGCCTAACTTTCTTTTAAAAGCTATGTGCACAACTACTTTTCTCCTTTGTTTCTTTCCTTCCTTCCTAGCCTCATTTTCTCTCTCACTTGTGTCTGTGTCTGTCTTTCTGTCTGTCACTGCCTTTTTCTCTCTCTCTCTGTCTCTCTGTCTCTCTCTCTTTCTCCCTCTGTGTGTGTGTGTGTGTGTGTGTGTGTTTTACTAGAGACTGAACCTAGAGATTTCATGTGAAACTACAGCCCCAGCCCATTTTTGTGTTTTCAGACAAGTTCTCACTAAGATTCTATCCAGCTCAGGCTAGCCTTGAATATGTGATCTTCTTGTTTCAGAGTCCTAGAGTGCTGGGATGACATGTTTATACCATTATGCCTGGCTGCATTTATCTTCATTTCTAAAATAAGTAATTTCCATTTTTTTAAAAAGTAAGTCAACTTTTGCTGACTTCATTCTAAATCACAGTGTTGAGGGCTAATATAACAGTTTCAATATACATGAGTTTTTTTTTTTTGCAGGGAAAAAATCTATAACTATTTTAACATTGCAAATCACTACTAGGTCAATGAACACATGTGAGTGTCTTCTATGTATACAGGACTGTACTAGATTTCTAAGATGAAGGTAAAACATAAGTGAGGTTTCTGTCATTTAATGTCATGCAAAGGGTTCAGATTCACATTTAAAGAAGTTCAGTGAACTGTATATAAATTGATGTCTTAAAAATGAACAAACTGTAATTTTTTGATTCAAATAACAGCTGTGATTCCAAAGGTCAAATATTTTTGGTATTTGAGGTGCTAGACACAATTTTTAAAATAGCATTATAAATTTGTCTTTATGAGCAATTATACATATACAGAGATTCTCTCAGGTTCATAATGAGTTCTATGCCTTGAATGGTTGCAATATTGTGTTATAGAAAAGCAGCTTTTAACTGCTTTGCATTGTTCTTCACTGAGCATCAGTTTAGTCAAGATATTCAGGTGCTGTGTTACAGGTACGAATGTGGAAATTTTTTCTGCATTTCATGTCCTTTCATTTTCTTTCACATTTCCTAAGAAATCCAATGCTAAGAAGCAGAGAACAGGATGAAAAATGGGATAATTTTCAGACTGTTTAATAAACTTGTGAGCAATTGAATGTTGACCATATAAATTGTAGGTAATGTCATTATTGTCCCCAGGTTGGCTGTTAAAAAGTCATAAAGGAAAGAAATCTAGACATCTATTTTCTAGATAAGTATTTGAATGGTGATCTTATCACATACCTTTTAGCTGGGGAGACAGAATTTTATTTAATTAAATGATTCATTAGTTGTATTGGATTCCTGCCAAATTATTTCATCATGGTCTGTCAAATGATAATTTCACAAGTGTCAGTGACAATCAAGATGCTGGACATTTGTTTTTTCTTTTTACATCTTCTGAGTCACAATTCACAGAGGATGGATACTATGACAATTCAATCATACTTTAGAGTTTGCCTTAAGTTTACTAATCAGCTTTGTTAATTTGTGGGTTGAGATCCTGTCCATGGCATATAAAATTGAGTTTATTTCTTCTGCATTATTTATTTTTTGTGTCCTAGAGGCACCTTGGACCTAATGGGACACTTGCTATGTGGGCCTCCAATTGGGGCTAACTCTCCGTTCAACACTTAATTACATCACGCAGTCTAGTTAGCACCCATGTAAGGTAGAAAGCAAGTGTTGTGTGTTATGCTTGAGGCAAAGTAGCTAAGTAGGGCACTGTGAACAGTTCAAAGGAAGGGACTTGATGTTTGATTCTCTGGACAGATGGCCGATAGGTTAAGTTCATTTTCTTTTGCAATTTGAGTGGGCATTTTTAAAATATCATTTTCATTGCCATATTATTCTTGGTCAGTCCTCACTTAGTGATTATCTGTTTTTATCTTCAGCCAGTATACTACTTATTATACCTAACATCATCTTTCATAGTTTCTTAATGTTAATTTCTCTTAAGCAATAGAGGGAATATATGGATTCAATTATCTCTGAGACTCTTTAACAGTGTGTAGATATAATTACTAAAAGCATAAACTTAGGACATGAACTCAAGTCCTGATTGGCTCTCTCTGCTACTTTATGTAAATTGAACTTGGCTCTTTACTTGTATTCTCTGTTTACCTGGTTAATTGCCCTGGACTCAGAATAGAAAAGCTATGTGTTTATTTTTCTTGACACTTATTATATTATACTCTAATATTACATTCACTGGTTAAAAGTTGTTCATGGGGCCAGGGAGATGGCTCAGTGGAAGAAGCACTTCCCTGGCAAGTGCAAGGGCCTGAGTTCAGTCCCTGATTCCGCCAAAAAAAATTAAAAAAATAAAAGTTGTTCAAAGCTGAAAGACAAAATGAAGAGCTGTATGTCGTTTTGTCATCTGAATTGACACCTTTTCTCATTTTGTCTGGGCTCTGGAATGAGGCACTAACCTGCATCACAATCCCTAGAAGTATTTATGGGAACACAAATTTCTAGACCTCATACTCAAAGGTTTTAATGCAGAAGGCCTGTTTCTTCATTCACAACATGTACTCGGGTTCTGTGGATGCTGATGGCTCTCCAAATATGCTCTGCGTTGGAGCAGCAGCTTAACAGACTGATCAGCAGAATCTTCTGGGAAGCTTCTCAAGAAATATAGACTGCTTTAAGTTTTGAAATGAAAATTTGAGGAAGCTTTAAAATTTCTAATTGAAAACTGTTGAACTTATCCATGGTTCTCAAATTTTGTATACATCAGACCCTTGAAGAGGGCTTCTTACAGCAGATTGCCAGGTAGGTGGACAGGGATTTGTCTTTCTGCTTTTCTATCCATTTCTTCAGAGATGCTAATGATAACTTGGACCCACACATTAAGGAACATACCCAGAAAAAAAAATATCCAGTCCTATCATAACCTCAGTTTTCAGTGAAGTGGATATATGAGACCCTGGTAGACGGCATAGGTCTTTTAAAATAAAAACATGAACAGATTTTGTCTACAAAACTGAGCATTGAGGATGTTTGAAAAACACCTTCCTGGTTCTTATGGGGAATATTGATGCCAGCCACAATACCTTTGAGAAATGTAATCCAGGCTTATAATGCAGTTTTTTGGAGATATTTTCAGTGCTGATATAAACATGTGACTATGCCTTATGGGTATAGCAGAATGAAGCTATGTTACTGGGGTGAGAATAGTAAAGCAAAGAGTGAAGATTGATTTTAACATTTTTTGATTACAAGTTGCAGATTTTGTAGAATTGTAGCTGTGTGAAAATATATTTTAAGTGATGAAATATCTCATAATCTCATGCACATTCATTTTCTACTGTTTATGTCCCTATTTTATTCCTTAAAGCAATTTCTGCGCTCTTTCTACTGAAGCAAAAAATATTTTGTTAAGGAAACTATGGAATTTCGCAGCTTAAAAAATTCATGTAACAGAAAGCATTCGTTGAAGCCTTGGGCTTGTGAGTATATTCCTTATAGAAATCATGGTCTTAGTCAACCCAAATGTTTCATAAACAACTGTATGATTTATTATTAGTAAACATGATTTGATCCCTGAATATCTTGAGCAAACTTTTCTATTACAAATCAAGCAATTGTTTCACTTGGGCCAATAATAGAAACTCCAGTATTTCCCATGCTTTTTATTTCTCAGAGCGCATTTGTAACTTGTAGCCAAGAATTTACTCCATTGAAGGAAGCATTTGACAGGCTGTATTGAAGCTATAAACACTTTGAACTCATTACTGTGTCTCACCATAGGAACTGCACTGTCATTGAAGACTCCCTGTCTGCAAAGCCATCATTCCTACAATTATTTTTACCTCTGCCTGAAAATATTTCTTTGTGCTTCAAGGCATTTCAAAAGACAAGAAAAAGATGGAAGATAAGATAGCTAGAGGGATTTCCAGAGCTCTGGGAGTGTTGTGTTGACACAGAGTAAAATCAGAAACCTCAATACACATGCTTCACCTTAAAATGTTGGTTGATAATCATGACATTGATTTTATAAAGAGTTTTCATGGAGATGATTGTTTGAAGTCATACAAAGCATTGTAAGCTTACTCATTGATGTGTCAAACAAACATTTCCTCTTTCTCTTTCTGTGGCTCTCTTGCCAACTGCTGTATATACCAAAGACAAATGAGAGTGCTACTTCAAATTTTTTGTGAATCAAATCTAGCAAACCATGATTATGACTCTGAAATTGATATCTGAAAGTCAAGCCCATACATTGGTCTTGTAGTTGCCATCATTTCATGAAATAGGGAAGTGCGCTCAGTGGGCTCTGAAAAATGGACCCAGAGTCACAAATAGCACAAACCATAGAAGAATTGCCTATCACCACCATGCAGAAAATAAGTCAATGTAGTAGATAGGAATCTATTACAATTTTTGGCATGTATGAATAAAGTCAGTGTCCATTTGGAGACTGTTGATAGTAGTTAAGGTAAAAGGTGCTTATATTCTCATGAAGGGTGATGATTAGGTGCATTAAGAAGATTGATTCACATAAAAATGACTCATCAATGGGACTTAAGAAATTCCTAGAGATGGTAAGATAAGGAAGTTCAGTTTAGTATGCTAGGATGATTTATATTATGTTTTGAGTAACTGAATAGGAAATATAGTAAAATAACAAGGTTTGGTAAAGGGGTAGGAATTCTGTTTTGCATGGCTATCAATATGCTCACCATAAAATATATGGTAGTCCACTGTGAATGAGTATGAAGCTTAAAAAGGAGGGTTGAGGTTGATAGAGACAGTATCTATAATCATTAACAAAGTTGCCAGTTGAAAATAGGAGAATGTTCTATTTGAAAAAATATCATGATCACACTGTTCTAGGGAAACCAAGAATGAGGAGTTAGGGCAGAAAGATGTTGATCATGAGTTCAGTAAGTGACTGTTCAGTGTCGCCAAAAATTGGTATGATGTTGAATGAGATAGTTTATTAGCCCTAGAAAATTGGAAGCTTTGCTCACATTCAGAAGAACAACTTCAGTGGAATAGTAAAAAACTATGAAAATGGTTGTCCTTTCCATATCGTTGCTGAAAAGACTGAAATATGAGTTGTAGCAAGAAAGCTAGTGAAGAACACTGAGCAAATTTGCAAACTGAGACAGTTAAAGATAAAGATGTGTGCCTTAAACTCATTCTGTGTATTTATAAGGACAGGATAAGTTGTCTATGTTACCATTCCCTGCCAGGTGTTTAGCATATTTTATTTTACTATCTAGTATATCTGAAACTATATGAAAGGCTGCAAGACACACAATGCCTATTTTCAATGTACAAGAGCAGAGACAACAACTACTAGCAATTTACTTATTCATATGAGTATATTATACTGTGACAACTTATCATGGATGGAGCCTGTTTTTTTGTTGGATAACTAGAGAAGAAATTCAGAATAATGTACAACATACAGTTTAGCTTTACTATTGAAATCAAGATAGAACTTTCACTTATATAACATTCAGTCTACTCAGCAGTTAACTCAGGAGTTAATGAAGCCTGTGCTTATAAAATTAGTTTCAACAATATTCTATTCCTTATGAATAGAATCTTTGCCAGAAAGAATAAAAATAAGAAGGCATTCTTTGTGCATAGTTCTAAGTGTTGCTAATATTTATAAGAAAGTAAAAGCCAGGCCGGGGAGATAGCTCAGTAGAATAAGTGCTTGCCTGGCAAGCACAAGGGCCTGAGTTCAATCCCTGGTTCCAGCAAATAGAAAAGAAAATAAAATCAATATTTTTCATACCATTTTATGATTTGTAGAGTATCTCATATTTATTTATGGTTTATTTGGGAGGTGACAAGGGAACATGAGTACACAAAGAAGTAAAACAGGGACAGTAGGGGGCAACCCACTTAGGCCCCCCTTCTGTCCTTCTCCGACAGAAGCTTTTCTATCCAATGAAGTTCTTTCCTCAAACTCTGTAAAAAAAAAAAAAAAAACGGAACAGCAAATAAACTAATAAAGAGTCCATATCAAGAATTACTACTGTGGCCAAACATGGTAATGTATATCTGATTATATATCTGTAGGCCCAGCATTTTGGAAAGTTGAGTCAAGAGGCTCCTCAATTTAAACCAAGCTTGAGCAAGTTAAGGAGATTGTGGTAACTTGAGATCCTATCTCAAAATTTAAAAATAAAAAAATAACAGTGTGAAAATTCTGGGTTCCATTTCCAGTACTACAGAAAAATTACTACTGTGTGCATCTAGCCTTCAATCACAATTTTAGGTATTGGGTGAGACACAGAGTTCAGAGGTATCATTGGAAGAGATGAAGATGGTGATTTTAGACATGGACACATCGGTGTCATTTGTTAAGAGATACTGAGAAGGAGCAGAAGTCCAGTCCCTGGTATTTTTGATGTCATTAGAACCTAGGAAAGAGAGACTTCAGAGCCTAAAATGGTGCAGGGGGTGACAAGGGAAAGTTGCTTTTGTGTATGCTGAAATGTGGGAGCCCAGGGAGGGAACAGTCAGCATACCATTGGTGCCTGCCTAATGGGATTTGAATCTTCAGTTTGCCCCTTACTGCATGTGTGTACTTGGACAAATTACTTATCCTCTCTTGGCTTCAGTTTCTTCATTCTTCAGAGGTGGATAATAACTGTATGTGCTTCCAAGGACTGCAATAAGGGTTAAATAAATTATTGAATGCACTGATTTAACAGATAAAATATGAAGTTTTAGAAAAAGATTATTTGTTTATCTATATCACATTGATTGGGAGGAAGGAATTTATTCTTCAAATCCTTAATTCTTTGCCCTAGCCTTGACCCTTATACCTATCGCTCAGTGTCTTTCCTACTGGTAACCTTATAGTATGCTTCCTATTTTCTCAGTACTAAGGTATCATTATTGAATATTTGTCCCCATGAACTATCTTGCTAAAATCATGTTACTGTGATGATTAGCTTCTCACCTGGATGTATGTGTGTCACTTTTCAATATTATAGATTTCGGCATACCTAGCTGTTTAAAAGTACATTATTACCTGACATGATTCTCTTTATCTATGATGGATCTTGACTCATATTATTTTCACTTCTGCCATCATCATGGTCCCTGTTTACTTATATTTTGACTCGTTGTATGAAGATCCTTTCCTGAACTCTTTAATTCTATTAGTATTCACATTCTTATGGGCACAAATACTATGTAATAAAATTACTGGCTTCCTTTTAGGACTGAATAAACATTTTTTTTCTCTGAAAGTCAAGGATGCATTAGAAAGTTGGACTGATATCAGGGTTTTGGAATGAAAAGAGATGGAAGCAGTAATGAAAATTCCAGCCTAGACATTTCTATTTGTTATTAAATTGAATGCATCCAGATGCAGAGCTTCAATGTCAAGGGCACCAAATATGTCATTAGTGGTGGCTAAGTCAGATCAAGAGATAGAGCTTTCAAAAAGGAGTACAAGTTCTGAAAATATGGTAATCTAAAATCGAAGGACTTCAAATTGGGCTTGATACATTTATTTTAAAAGCTCTAGATTTGTCATTTATAAATAAAAAAAAAACTTTATCCAGATACAGATTTTGAAAAGTACAACTTTTTAAAGATAATAAAAAAAAATATATGATACACAAGAAGGGATACAGAATTTTAAAAAAAATGACATGATCGGAATTCAACAATGGTTGTTATATTGCACACTGTTGTGTTCAAAGTAGTTGCTAAGATTACCAGGTATAAGCATATAAAATTGGTCAAGATGAAAAGTTTAAGCATTAACTAATCCCTTCAATAAGCAAGTAAAACTTAGTAATATAATTGTGCTAGCTATCTTGTGTGTCTATATACATATTTTCCCCTTCTTTTCTTTTCTCCTTTCCCCCATCCCAATTCAGGTAGAGTTATATGCCATACAATTTCCTTACTTAAAACATAAGTTATTTTACTATATATGTATGTCCACACAGACAAATACTCTGTGGGTTTTGCAACTATTAGAGATCTGGCAAAATATAGAGAAATTCTCTTGTGTGCATTTGCACAAACACAAAATGTTGATACTGCATTATTTTGTACATAGTTTTACAGGATTTATGGACTTCTTAGAAGTCTCTCCATGGAGCCAAGAGTACTAATCTTTCAGAAAAACTGGGTGCATCTTCAAGGAACCATTATATCTGCTTGTGCGGTCTAGCAGGCAGATAATATCATTGATTACTGTGGATTCACAGTGATCAACAATATCCCATTAATAAAAATAATATATGTGATAAGAATATCTGCTAATGTTTTAGGTTTTACTGTTGAGAAAGGGCTTAAGAAGTTTTAGTCTCCTAACTCATAAGGAGTACACAAGAATATTTTAAGAAAATATACTTCTCATGTGTAAAACTCAAGTGCAGATATTTATTTGATCCATTTATTGTCTCATGAAAATATCTTTTGACCTAGAAATTTTGTGCTTTTGCCCTAACAAGGAATTATGATTCTTTATTGCATTGCTTTAATATAAAGGGAAAATAAAGTTAGTGGCCATAATGCATGGTTATCTATAATGAGTAATTAGATAATTTTCTTTGGTTATTATAATTATTACTAATTCTATTAGTCTAGGACACTGAGTATAAAGTACCAGTGACCTTCTCAGCACAGAGACGACTAACTTGTTTTGAACAGGCTAGAAAATTCTCTTCTTGACTTTCTAAACATGTACAGAGGCACACATATGTACATGAACATACATTTTATTCGTTTTTTAATTAATTGCTTTTGTATTTAGGACAGGGTGTACAGGGTAAACAGTGTCTCACGGTGTAGATCAGAGTCATAGTGATTCTACTGTTTACAGCCTCCCAAGTGCTGGGATTAGGTGTGCGCCACCAGGGCAGGACTCAACCCCTGTTTCAGAGGGTCCTGGGGGCAGGGCCAGCAGAACATGTTGGGGATCAAGCCCGTGCAACTGTGTCTGTCTAAGCAGGTGCTTTGGTACAGGAAACTATTGGGCCGGCTCTATGAATATACATTTAAAAATTCATAAATGGCATGCTTGAGTAGGAAAATCCTAAATTGTGAACTTATAAGGACCTTGTTTTTCCACCAGCCAAATAGCTCAGTGAATTAAAGAGCCTGCTTAGGCAGACACAGGGACCTGGGGTTGGACCTGGAGCCTGCTGTGCCGGCCCCATCTCCAGGGCCAGCTAAGATGGTGATTGAGACTGGGTGTGGTGGTGCACACCTGTAACCCCAGCACTTGGGAGGCTGTAAACAGGAGGATCACTGCAGATCCCAGTCCAATGTAAACGCATTGAGGCCCTGTACACCCTGTCCTAAATACAAAAGTAAAAGTAAAAAACCTTGATTTGGAGCTCAGAACATCTGTTTATTCTTTGTTTGATCTATGGCATATTTTGTAAACACTTGAGAATTTGTTGCTAATTTGAGATTTTTAGACATCAAATTTATGGAAATGATAATGGAAGTAATATAGTGAGAGGACTTAAAACAGTGTGCTGTGCATGATGTGAGTTCAAGAGATAGTAAACATACACACAGTTGTCTACCTTTAATATTTTACAATCTGGAAAAGATGAATAACTTCTGGGTCATAGACATTGTGCTTTTGGACATGTATTTTTATGATTACATAATCTTATGCAGAATGATAACACAGTAAGTAAAAGTTAAAAATTATCTCAAATCCCTACAGTTACAGATTCATATTAATACATTAGCAATCATTCATTTTGATCTGTCTTCCCCCTGCTATTCATGTAATGAATGTCTCTTCTTTTTCTGACATTAAGAAATATCGTTTCTCATTATTTCCTTTAAATCTGTATTTCAAATTTTTCCCTTTTAGCAAACAATTTCTCTCTTACCACAAAACCAATTTTTTTCCTAACATCATGTTCTATATAAATCAGGTTAGGCTAGGTTAAACATCCATAACTAAAACCTTTATATCTCAGGGATTCCAAATATTGAACTTATTTTCCACCAGTGCTTCAATGTTATGATGAATTAATATGGATCTCAGTTCAGAAACCATGTGGTATCTTTGTGTGTGTGTGTGTGTGTGTGTGTGTGTGTGTGTGTGTGTGTGTGTGTGTGTGTGTTAGAGCAGGGTCTACAGGGTCTACAGGC
>PVKA01009521.1:48312-68146 GCA_004027165.1 Ctenomys sociabilis | reverse complement strand
AAATAAATAAATTTCTAAAAAAAAAAAAAAAGAAAGAAAAACTCAAATTCAGGCAACACACAATGAAAAGTATAAAATTACCACAGATCCTGTGGAAAGTCAGAGATTATCAATACCTACTTCAAAAATCTTTACTCTCAGTGTAGAGAACACAGAAGAAATGGACAGATTACTATGTACTTACAAATTAACAAAATTGAGTCAAAAGATAAAAACATCCTATATAATTCAATATCAGTTAAATAAATTGAAAATGTAATTAAAAAAAAACTTACCAACAAAGAAAAGCCCAGGTCTTGATAAATTCACAGGTGCATTTTACAAGAAATATGGAGAAAATTTAATCCCAATACATCTCAGACTCCTTAATGACACTGAAATGGAAGCAAATCTCCCTAACTCATTTCTGGAGGCAAGGATTACACTGATATAAAGACCAGAGAAAGACCTGACAAAAAAGGAGAACTATAGGCCAATCTCCTTAACAAACACAGATGCAAAAATAAAATACTAGCAAGCACAATGCGGTAAATTGTCAGGAAAATTATATACCATGACCAGGTAAGAATCATCTCAGGAATACAGGGATGGTTCAACATACACAAATCTATGAATTTAACACACCATGGACAGAGCAAACCTTAAAATCCAGGTGATCATCTCTAGACACAGAAAAGCTTTTGACAAAGTCCAACACTTGTTCATGATAAAAATCATAGAGAAAGTTGGAATAGATTGTCTTTACCTCATTTTGTTAAAATCCATCCATTGCAAACCAACACCCAATATCCTTCTAAATGTACAAAGACTGAAAGCTTTTACTCTAAAACCAGGTACAAGACAAGGATGTCCACTATCACAGGTTCTATTCAATATAGATTTGCAAACATTAGCAAAGCAATCAGAGAGAGAGAGAAGTAAAAAGAATAAGAATTGGGAAGCAAGAAGTTAAGTTATCATTATTTGCAGATGACACAATATTCTACATGGGAGACCCAAAAAAGTCCCCTAAGAGAATCCTAGAATTAATAAACAAATACAGTACTGTAGCAGTATACAAAATCAACACTCAAAAATCAATAGTGTTCCTCTACACAAACAGCAAACCCACTGAGAGCAAAATTAAAGAAACACCCTTCACAATGGCATCCAAAACAATGAAATACCTGGGAATTAATTCAACAAAGGACATAAAAGATCTAGACAGTGAAAATTATAATATTTTTTAAAAAGAGATTGAAGAGGATTACAGAAAATGGGAGGTCCTTGCTCATGAATAGGAACGATCAACATTGTGAAAATGGTCATACTCCCAAAACTGATATACAGTTTTAATACAAACAAAATCAAAATCTTCACAGATCTAGATAAAACATTCTTAAAATTTATTTAGAAGCAGAAAAGACCTGAAATAACAAAGCCAAGGCAGGAGACATCACAATCTTTGACTTGAAATTATGCTGCAGTACTTCTATGATAAAAATCAGCATGGTACTGGCAAAAAAAAAATAAAATAAAAAGCCTGGGGATCAATGAAACAGATCAGAATAGGCAGACCCAACTACAAACACACTAAGCCACCTTAACTATGTCCCCAGCCCTGACATAGTCCTTTCAATTACTGAAAAGACTAGTTCAAATTTTATATATAATATAAGGTTTCCATCCAAAAAAATATACATTGGTCAAACACAACAAGCAGAACCTTTACAAAAATTGATCAAGTTTGAAGTCATAAAGAAACTTGCAACAAATTTTAACAATTATATCATTAGTACCATGCCAGTGTACCTTTTAAAAATGTATGCAGGGGCACATGCCTCTAATCCCAGCCCTGGAGAATCTGATGCAGGAGGACCACTGCATGTTCTAGGCCAGCCTGAGCTACATTCAAATTCAACACTACTATGAATTACATTGCTAGACCCTGTCCCAAGAAATAATAATAATAGTCATCATCATCATCGGGGAGATATGATTACATTTTTAAACTCATTCAATCATGAAGTCCTGCCCTTGCCCTTTCCTATCCCCTTTTTTCTTGTTCTTGTTGTTTTCACAGAACAGCCATTAAATACCAGACTCTTCCTCTTGCTCTGTGAGAAGTTTCTTTCTTGACCTGTTGATATTTGCCTCCTAGGCTTTAGAAGCTTGCAAAGACGCTGGCTTGGTGAAATCTCTTGGAGTCTCTAATTTTAACCGAAGGCAGCTGGAGAGAATCCTGAACAAGCCAGGACTCAAATACAAGCCGGTATCCAACCAGGTACAGCTGAACAGCTCCCCCAAGTGGACAGCGGGACTAAATATTATATTTATGTATCAAGTATTATATTTAAATATCAAAAATATCACGTCAGGAAGTCTTGTGATTGCTCACGATAAATATCCTAAGTCCCCAAGTCAATCATGTATCTTTTTTTCAATTTATATCGTTAAGGAAAAATACTTGAAACCTCAAATCCAGGCAAGAGTTGTTTTGAAGAAAAGCAATGAAGAGAGAATAAGATCTGCTAGATATTGATACAGCATAGGATATTTAAAATAATGTAAGATTTGAGGCAAAAGGATCCCTTAGGTCAAGGGGCTCATAGCAAGTCTGGGCAAATCTAAGACCCTATTTCAAAAAGGTAATTTAAAAGCACTTTAAAAACACAGTAAGCAGGGCATGGGTAAGAATATGGCAACTTCAAGGTCAGCCTGAGCAATTTAACAAGACTTTGTAAAAACAATTATTAAAATTAAAAGACCTAGATTGTAGCTCAGTCCTCTCTGGGTTCAATCTCCAAAACTATAATCAATTAGTCAATAATATTGAATTAAATAATGGAACTGCAAAAAACCGACATGCAAATAAATTGAAGATGACAAGCATTTAGAAACAGACCAGTCCTCTTTTCCAACTGGAACCATGCAGGTTGTCGAAGAGAGGAAAAACAAGTTCCTGCTGTGCCAGAACCCTTAAGAAAAAATGAAGACATTTCGCAGAGCTGAAGATAAAGTGCCTGAGAAATAAGTTTGCCCAGAATACACTTCACAAGGCTTGAACTTCCTGTTCAAGTTATCACCTCCACGAGGTGGAATGAAGAAAAAGGCCACCCGTTTTGTGGAAAGTAGAGATGCTGGAAATAGGGAAGACAAGATCAACAGGTTTTTTTTTTCTTTTTTTTATTGAGAAATTCAATTAGAAGGATGAATTAAGGTATCTAGCATGCTGTTTTTATGATTTGGTCAGTTAATAAAGTATCTGCTTCCAATTAAAAAAAAAAAACATACTAAAGCATAGTGAAAACTTACTGTAAAGTAACACAAACTAATGGCTAGGGGATACATTTTCTTTATTCAATAGTTTGATAAGATAGTTGTGTAGAAACAAACAGAGCTTTGCCTCACATTACTCTAAAGTACTCTCCCTTCGGCCAGAAGTTAAAGAGAAAAGCAGAAATCATGCATACACACAATGAAAAAAATTTAATTTTTTCGAACCCTGGATAGAAAGGAAAGCCATAGAAAACCATGAAGAAAATTTGATAAATGTAATAATATAAAAATAGAAAAAAATAAAAATAAAAAATGCTGAACTTTAAAAATATTCAAAGCAGGCCAGGATGTCATTCAGCAACACGATGCCTGCCTAACAAGTGTGAGCTCTTGGGTTTGATTCCTGATTTAAAAAAAAATCTAAAAATATCATAAGCACACAAAAATAGATAATTATAAATTTCAAGTAGAATAGAAAAAGAGGTTCATATCATCATGAATTCAAGGACTAATTAAAATCGATGAAGAAAATTGAGAAAAAAAACACTAAAACTCAACATAAAATGAGCAAAAAAAAAAAATATGGGCAGAAATTCTCAGAAAACTAACTGCAAATTGGTAAACATGAAACATGTTGAACTCTCTAGTAATTATAAAAATATAAATTTAAAAGTGAGTACTTTTGTTTTGTGTTTTGTTATACTCCTCTGGATAGGCAAGCGGTAAAAGGCTGGAGAATGCAAGTTGGTCCCGCCTGTCTGGAAACCAATGGGACACATATCCAAAGCCTTTAAAAGCATTTCAAACACTTCTATTTCTGGGACTCTATCTGTATAAGTCAGCTGTATCTTACTTGAGCCACGATACTTGTGTTGGAGTGTTGTACTGAATTCAAGCAACTATAATATTTAAATACCAATGGAATACCCATCTCTGACAGGAAAAGGAGATACAAAGGAAGAACTATTTTATATTTGCATATACAGAATAGTTAGGATAGATATACAGCTACTTTTGCTCAATTCTATGAGAAGAAAGATTGGTAGTAATAGTGTTTTGACAGGCTATTCTGTCTGCTTCTTATACTGTGGATGACCACTAGGAAGATAACGATGTAAAATGTATTAATTATTGAAAGTGTCCTATGAATCAGCTTCAAAACTGTCTCATTAATATTTATCTCTCAATAAAATAAAAAAAATAAAAGTTTCAGAAGCCATATAAAGCTAAAAAAAAAAAAATGAAACACAATTTAAAGGTGAGACTTAATTTGGCCCACAATTTCAGGGCAGTCGGTCATTGTTTGGCAGGATACAAAGCAAGACTTCATGGTAAGAGTGCGGCAGAACAAAGTGGATCAGCTCATGACTGCCCAGAAACAGAGCAAGGAAACAGTGCCAGAGAGGAAGGGACAAGGGACAAAACATAGACTTTAGGGCTATGATTTTACAACCCAGCCAGAAGTATGCTCTACCAATCCAGCAAATGCCTCCTGAAGCCAATCAAATTCATAGTCCACTCTAACCACCAAATTCCACCCTTGTCAACCAACACATCTCTTTAACCCATACTTACGCTCCAAATAAAGACTCTAAGTTCACCATATGCAATTATACTGTGTACAACTAAAAAGACATCAATCCCTTTCCCAGCATTTTTCAAAAGTTCACAAATAAATCTCTTTCTCTGAGACTCAAACTCTTACCATGAACATCTATAAAAAATCAAAAACAAGTTACAGAATCCCAGAATACATATGGCATGAGGTAAACAATCCCATTCCAAAGGAGGGGAATAAGAAGAGACAAAAGAATTGGATGAAAGCAACACAGGAATGCAGCAAGGCAAACATTAAGTCTTATTGCTCCATACCTGGCACTCAGGTCACTCAGCGGTATGTCCCTAGGGGTTGGGTGGCCTCACCCAAATGGCCTTGCTGGTTGCAGCCCAATTCAGCCTTCTTTTCATGTTGCTCCACTCATGACTTGGAGCTTCCTTTGACAGATATTCCATCTTCCTGGCATCTCTGAATTCCTGGGTTCTCTCTAGAACTTTTGGCTTCATTCCCATAGCTTCACAAATTTCACTTTAAAGGCTCCTTGCCTAGACTTTCAGGCTTTCCTTTGATATGCGGATGGAAACTTCACTGACCTCATAAGTCTTGCATTTTACCTATCAGTAAAACCAGTATCATGTGGATGATGCCAAGGTCCAGCTTGAGTGGTACCTGCACCTCCCTTATACCACAACGAAATAAATCCAGATGACCAATTCCTTAGCAGACCCTTCCCAAGGAAGCATCCCAGGAACTCTTCTCTCAAATGAAAAGTTTATACTTTTCCACTCTTGAGCCTGATAGAACGGGGCCTTGCTGATTTCTGTGGTTTCTAAAGGCATTTTTCTTGTACCTACACAAAACCACTTGATTTATTTTCAGTGGTTCTGACCTTCTGAGCTCTGGCCAGAATCATCCAACAAACTCTGCATACAGCATGATAAGGACTCTATGGGCCACATCTCCAGGCTTTCCAAACTCCTGGAAACCAGTTCCAAAGGCAGCAAAACCACATGACCATGTGTAGCCACAACAATGAAAACGACATCACAAAGCCAAACACACATTTGTGTGTATTTATCGTGACATTGTTTAAAATGAAAAAAAAAAAAAAAATGGAAACAATGTAATAAATAAAATGAGAGGAATGACTAAGGCGGATCATATAAAATCATAACAAAAGATGTTTTAGAAGCATTTTGAGAGAAAAATAAATCTGGCCTTAATGAGAAATGCTGACAAAACATGATATGGAGGTGATTATGTTATTAAAATGGATCTTATCAAACTTCTTAAAAATATGTAAAATTGCATTCAACTACAAGGTCTTAATTTTTGTTCTGCTCTCCCCATGCAACACAGGTTGAATGCCATCCATATTTCACCCAGCCAAAACTCTTGAAATATTGCCAACAGCATGACATCGTCATTGTTGCATTTAGCCCTTTGGGGACCAGTAGGAGTCCATTTTGGTAAGTAATGCTGAACAGCTCCTCAGAATGTATTTTATTTGATATAGGCTATAAAATTAATGAAAAAACACTACTTGGTTGGAAAGGTTCTGTGGAGCCGTGTAATTTCAAGGAAGTAACATTTTACACATAATTACCCATGTAAATCAATTAGACTTAATAACAGTATCCTCCTAACTGGGATGTTTTAAGTGTTGATTACATACAGGATATGAGGTTATATAGAAGAGCTTCATATGAGAAAATGCTCAATAAAGTTTAGTTTAATTATTGTTTTGATGAACTTTCTATCCCCTTGTTCCGAACAGAGTGTACTATTCAATCTGTGTACAGTGACGATTGATTTACCCATGGTTCTCACCACACCAGCCAAATATGATGCAAATCTTTTATTTTTTTAAAGGGTGAATTTATCTTCTCCACCTTTGCTAGAGGACCCACTTTTAAACTCAGTGGCAAAAAAGTACAATAAGACAGCAGCTCAAATTGCTTTACGTTTCAACATCCAAAGAGGGGTGGTTGTCATTCCTAAAAGCTTTAATTTTGAAAGAATGAAAGAAAACTTTCAGGTAAGATAATTATGTTGAAAACTTGGAAATATGGCTGTATGTGTTGATCTGCTTCCAGAGAATGTCCTTGGAAATTTAAACCACTAATACCTAATAATAATTACTATATTTTTTATTTTTATTTATTTATTTATTTATTTATTTTTGTGGAACTAGGGATTAAACTCAGGCCCTTGTGCTTGCCAGGGAAGCACTTAATCCACTGAGCCATCTCCCCAGCCCCAATAACCTAATAATTTATGCATAAATTAAACATCAAATAACCTCCTGCATTAGCAGTTAGTCTTTCTATAACTCCCAAAAAACTGTAACTGCAATCTTTTTTTGTGTGTATTTTAGAGAAGGGTCTACAGGGTGTTCAGGGTCTCACTACTACATCAGACTCATAGTGATCCTCCCGTTTACAGCCTCCCAAGAACTGGGATTACAGGCTGCTCCACCAGGCCCAGTCTCACTCGCCCATCTCAGCACTTACCCTGGGGTAAGGACCAGTGTGGCAGGCCTGGAAATCAAACCTCTGGGCCCTGAACCTGCTAGCAGGCATTTCAATCCGCTGAGCTATTTGGCTGGCCCTATAACTGTAATCTTAAAAAATAAAGTCCAGTATATATCTTCTTTCTTCTCCACCCATTTCTACTTCTCCTTTTTAGCAAACCCCAGAAAAGAGAGATCTGTTCCCATTTCCTATTTCCCCATGCTCCACTAGATCCATTTAAATCAGGCTTTTACCTTGATCATCTGAGTGACTTTGACTCTTCTCAAAGTCACCAGGGCTTTCTAGGAAAGCTCTTCTCAAAAAGCCTTTCATCCAGTTTTAATAGACCAAACTCTCTCTCCTTCTTAAAATATTAACTATAATGGGAAAGCACAAGACATGCAGGCTTTGATATAAGGAGATCAGTTTTGCAATAAAAAAGCCATATTCACTTAATGTAATTTGTGCTGAAAAAAAAAAATGCTTGCTGAGTTCAGAACCTGGCTTTTTGTCAGTGAGAATGTATTCCAAAAGGAGAATTTTAAGCTTTACTGACAGGCATCAAAAATTAGTAGATAAAAAAGTACTGCAAAAAAAAATCACATGTCAAAACAATAAAAAAAAGGTACAGAGTCAAGTCAGGAACCAAATTGTGCAGCATGAAAATGACAACCTTGCTGCGCACAAGAAATTTCTCAGATTATTACAGGATGAGCAGTTTGAGTTGGATATGAAAGAAGTCATCCAAAAAGCAGAAGAAAACAAGAGAGTAAGAGAAGGCCAGCTTGAACAAGAAAAAAAAAATTGGCTATGGAACTGGCAAAATTAAAACATCAAAGTCAGAAAGATGAAAAGATGAGGTAACACGTAAGAGACAACAATACTGAACTCAGGGAATTGGAGAAGAAATTAAGAGCAGCTTGCACGAATGAAGAGAGGGCAGCCCAGATTGATGAGAAGGGTGCCATTAAATATGGGCAAATGACATGTGATGCTGAAATAGCCAAAACCATGATGGAAGAGCATGAGAGAGTAATGAAGGAGGACAACGCTCTAGAACACAAATGAAACAAAGAGAAAAACACAGTACACTCTTGACTTAGAGAAATAACTTGAAGAACAAGAAGAAAGAAAGCAGGGAACTTAGGAGCAGTTGGTAAAAAAAATGGAGGGGGTAAGGCTGAAGCTTCAAAATATGCTGATTCAGAAATTGGAACAAGTGCCGCAACAGCGTGAAGATTTGGAACAAATGCACCGAGAATTATACCAGAAAGAAGTAGCTGAAATTCATAAGAGGAAAATGAAAGAAGAAGAAGAAGAAGAAGAGAAACTGAGAAAACAAAATGAGATGAAGTAAGATTTGAAGAACAGATGGCCTTGAGAGAGCTAAAATGATAGGCTGGAAAAGAGGAGGAAATCTTCAGAAAAACTATGCGAGCTAAACTTGCTGAAGATGATCGGATAGAATGAATGAATGCTCAGAAACAAAGAATGAAGCATCTGGCAAACAGAAGAACTATGGAAAAACTTACTGAAGAACATCGTAACCAGTTCCTTGCAGACAAGCAATGTGAACTGGAAGAACGGCAGTTGCAGCAAAACCGACAAAGGTGTATCAGTGCAATTATTGAAGGAGAAAGGCTAAAATGCATCAAAGAACATGCTATAAAAGTATTAGGATATCTCCCTAAAGGAATATATAAAACAGAAGATGATATTGATATGCCTGGTGAAGTGTTTAGGAAAGTGTATCAGAAGAGGAATGGAATTTGTGAGAAGTAATAGTAAGATTTGGTAAAACCTGGTTTCTTTTGTATGTAACCACTAGAATGTCAGTGTAACTTTTGTTTCACAGTTTAATTATGGTAGAAATCAATTGTCTTGAGTTTTCTAAAACATCACCTTATTTCATAATTTATAATAATTGTCATTGAGGTGAAGGTCAACTGCCTGTGTTACAGGGTAATAATATTATTAAGCTTCTCTTCTACAAACTTAAGTTTGTAGATCAACAGTTAAAGAAAAAGAAGGGCTGCAAGGATAGCCAACATTTTGGCCTTAGCCTTTCAAGGTCAGTGAGGATTCAGGAAACAGGAGAATCTGTACTGTAATATCCTGTAACTCAGTTTTGTCCCAAAGTTACTGATCAAGGAGATTATGGGGCCACAGAGGAAAGTGATCAATGTATTTGTTTATTAATTCTAAGATTCTCTTAGGGGACTTTTTTGGGTCTCCCATGTAGAATATTGTGTCATCTGCAAATAATGATAACTTAACTTCTTGCTTCCCAATTCTTATTCTTTTTACTTCTCTCCCTCTCTGATTGCTTTGCTAATGTTTGCAAATCTATATTGAATAGAACCTGTGATAGTGGACATCCTTGTCTTGTACCTGGTTTTAGAGTAAAAGCTTTCAGTCTTTGTACATTTAGAAGGATATTGGGTGTTGGTTTGCAATGGATGGATTTTAACAAAATGATCAATGATGTACAGTAGTGTGCCTAAGGAGAGTCACATGGAGAGAAAACATTCTCTCAGGTTTCCACAGAGAGTAAATTGGCCAAGCAATGGCTGTGACTCATCCACATAGCTGACACTGGCAAAGGATCTACAAACTGTGGTCCAGAATTTCAGGGTATCTTGAGGGGATTTGACTGACTTTGTCAGTTACAAAAGTTACATTTCTTATAGGAGGAACTCTTGAAGACATAGGAGTAGACAAAGAGTCCATGAACAAAAATCAAATCGCACAAGTAATACTTGAAAGAATTTTTTTGAAAAGTTATGTTTCTTGTTATATAGGTCCTGCTTTATCTTGGTCTTAACCATCCAGCAGAAAAGTATAAAAATGAGATATAAAAAGTAAAGCCATATTAATATGCTGATCTATAAAAGGCTCAAGTCAACAACTTCTGACATTGCCAGTCCTATGGATAACCCACTACTATTATGGGCTATTGGACTATACTGGATTATTTTGCTGAATTGCACCTACAATATTTAAATGATAATGGAATACCCATCTCTGAAAAAACTAAACAAAAAAATGGATACAAATGAAGGACCATTTTGTATCTGTTTATACAAAATAGGATAGATATACAGGTACTTTCTCTCAATTTAATGAGAGGAAAGATTTGTACTAACAGTGTTTTTGGACAGGATAACATGTCTGCATCTTGTACTATGAATAACTACTATGAAGACAACGATATGCAATGTATTAATTACTGAAACTGTCCTCATTGGTTTTGAAACTGTCTCATTGCTATTTGTTTCTCAATAAAATTAAAAATAACAAAGAAAAGAAAACATTTCCGAGACAAGAAAGGCAGAACTCATGAGGCAGTCAGAGGAGTCTGAAGCAGAAACCCTCCAGGGAAGGTAAATTTACATACTTTCTTTCTCTTAAGAAATTATTCTCTTATTTATGGTTTAATTATAGGATAGGCCAAGTCACTGTGATATAACTAAGGCTTTTGCTTGCTGATGTTCTAAAATAACAAGAACACACACACATGCTAGAAAATGATTAAGAAGCTAGCTAAAAGATGGGAAAGCACTACTTCACTCGTTTCACAAAATCTCTTGTACATGGCCTAAAAGCTTTTGAATCTGGCATGCTTAGGGAGTCTTGGTGTGAACTGTGCAGATACTGTGGAAATAAAAAAAGAAAAGATTGTCTTTAAAATACACATCCAATTATTATTTTAAAATCACAAAATCATTATGTCTGATAATATTCTTCTGTTTACTCATTTATTTGCATTTAGTACAGGGGATACGGGGTCTACAGGGTCTCACTACTAGATTGGACTCCTAGTCATGAGCCTCCTGGTTTCAGCCTCCCAAGCTCTGGGGTTACAGGTACGCACCACCATGCCCAGTGTCAATCTCCAGCTCAGCGCCCCCCAGGGGCAGGGCCAGCACAGCATGACTGGGCTCGAACCCCAGCTGCCGTGGTCTGCCGAAGCAAGCTCTTTAGTCCATTGAGCTATCAGACTGGCCCTTGCTCTTTATTTATTTTGCCTTGCTTTTCTTTGGGGTTTATGTAGAATATTTAAGCTAACTCTGCATAGGTTAAATCATAATGTAAGTCCATTCATACGGGTTAATATAGTTGTATATATGAACCTTATTTCATTATTTTTAACTTTCTAATATTAATATACTTATTTTTCTATTCAGCTGATGAGACATTGAGCCCACAACCTTCCTAGGTTTTAATCTGTAGTCGTCTGATCCCAAGGCAATGATATATATATATATATATATATATATATATATATATATATATATATCCAACTCCTTGTGAATGGACACAATAGCCACTATCCACAACTTGATGGAGAGACTTAATTTGCTTTTGTTTTAGGGAATTATTATGACTTGTGTCTAGATGCCCCCCCAAAGGCTCATGTAGTCTTAAGTGGGGCTTTCTAGAGGTGTCTGGATCTAGAATGTGCAGTGCTGGGCTCAGGGGTGCAAGATTAGTAAATCACTCCACTGACTGGTTTGGCATAGCTGTGAGAGTACACGATGGGAAGGCCCTCCCTGGGTGTGAGTGCTGTCTGCCCTCGGGCCTGGCAACCTAGAGCGAAAATACGCGGCATAAAGAAGGCTGCTGTCATTGCTTTCTGCTTGCCACTTCACTGCTTTGCTGCCTTTTGCTTGCCATGAGTTGTTTCTCCTATGATGTCCCTCCCTCTGGCATGTCACCCTACCTTGGGTCCAGGCAACTATGGACTGAAACCTCTACAAACTGTAAGCCAAATAAAACTTCCCTCCTCGAGCCGGGCATGGTGGCGCAGGCCTGTAATCCCAGCACTCGGGAGGCTGAGGCAGGAGGATTGTTGTGAGTTCAAGACCAGCCTGAGCTACAAAGTGAGCTTAAGGCCAGCCTGAACTGCATAGTGAGACCCTGTCTCAAAAAGACAAAAAAAAAAAAAGAAGAAGAAGAAGAAGAAGAAGAAAACAGTGTAGGTTTTTTAGGGCTCTTTGCAAGGGTATCTGGAAGTAATTTGCACCAAGCCAGCAGCTGCAGTAACTACAGTTTCAACTTCAACTCCATGATGTTTTTCTTGGCCAAAAACGCATTAGGTCATTTTCCAGTTCGGAGCATTCAACGAATGGTAACAAGGCAGGGTCACCAGAAACAGACTCCTGATTTCCATGACAAATATGGCAATTCTCTATCAGTTAGTGGAGCCACATTCTGTACTGCTGCATGGAGGACCTAGACAGCAGCACAAACTGGAATAGAATGGAGCCTTTCCCCTGTGGGCAGAGTCACCCCCAAGGGATGGAGAGATCAGGAATAAGGCCAGCTGATAGGATACAATTAAATTATTTTTACATGAAATCATAATTGATGCCAAGTAAAAGTGCTGTGTATCCATTAAAATATGGCCTATTGAAGAAATAAAGTACAATTGAAACCTTCAAAAAAAACAATGTAGATTTCTTAAATGTTTGACCCAATTATGTGAGAACACATGTTATCTTCTGATTCACAAAGAGGTTTGCAGAACAATTATGAAGGGAGTAATTTTTAAAAAAAATCAAAGTGCGCCTCCTGAAGGGGATTCTCAATTCTTTCATTTTTTTTCCAAAAGATTTCCTGCACTCTGCCATTTGTCTTAGCTGTACCTTCGTGGAAGTAGATGATTGTGCTATCAGTTAAGCAAAAAGGAAGTCTGAGTAAGGATTCATTTTTAAGTGGCTATTTCAGGCATAAGTGCTCTTGTGTCATGTACCTTTTTGATTCCTTATACTCTCACAAACATCAGTACTTCAGGGATAAATGATCAAGAATACTCTGAAGAGAGAGGATCCAGACATGACCCGCAGAACAATTAAGTAAGCATATCACACCATCCATGTTCGTGTATGTTCTGAACAGTGAACTGTCCGTATATTGATAGAAAAGGTCAACAAGATCACTGGTCAGTTATGTAAATAAGAGAAAGTTACAGAATAATAAAGATATGTGCTAAGAGCATCTCTCCTCCAAATATGTTTAGTCCTTAGGAGGAATATCTGGAAAGGGAGCTAAGGCAGGGGTAGTGAGTGAGGAGAGGAAATCTCACTTATTCTATTATTTGCCTCTTCTTTCTGTACTGTCTTACTTCTTTATAATGACTATATACATGATACCTCAGTTCACAACTTAATTTGCTTTAGGATTTCAAGGAAAGACAGCCACATGTATATTGGTGTTGGGAAGATGGCTGAGGTTGCTTGTTGCTTGATGTGGGGTTTGTAAAAAATTTAATCAAAAGCTCTTACTTGAGAGCCAAATTGTGAACAAAAGCATTCATGAACTGAGGTATTGTGGTACTCATGAACTACTGTATAACTTTTTTTTTCAGTACCAGGGATAAAACGCAGGACCTTGCACTTGCCAGATACATACTTATGCTGCTGAACTCTATCCGCAGCCCTACTTGTATAATTAAAATTTATAAATCTTTAATTGTATGAAAGTGACGTTAAGGTATAGAAAGACAGTAAAGTAAGAGAAAACTTATAAACAGATAAACTAAATGTAACAAAATATATTAAAATGCTGATGAAGGACATGGAATAAAATCATAGTGTATACGAAATATAAAAGCTAAGAAAAACATGCTTACAATAAGAAAGTGAAAGAGGCCGGCCAAATAGCTTAGCAGATTAAAGTGCCTGCAAGCAGGTGCAACCCCCGACCTGCTATCCCAGCCCCGCCCCCAGGCACTCTGAGATGGCAATTGAGACTGGGCATGGTGGCGCCCGCCTGTAATCCCAGCTCTTGGGAGGCTGTAAACAGGTGGATCACTATGAGTCTGATGTAGTAGTGAGACCCTGAACACCCTTGTAGACCCTTCCCTAAAATACAAAACATAAAGTAAAAGAGACATTAAAAATGATGAGTGAAAGAATTTCAGGGATAAAATAAAGCAAATTAAACATTAAAACAAACAAATGAAAGGGCCGGCCAAATAACTGGGCGGAATAAAGCACTTGCAAGCAGGCACGGGGGCTGAGGTTTAATCCCTGGCCTGCCATGCCAGCCCTACCCCCAGGGCAGACTGAGACAACGATTGAGACTGGGTGTGATGGCGCATGCCTATAATCCTAGCTCTTAGGAGGCTGTAAACAGGCGGATCACTATGAGTCCAATCTAGTAGTGAGACCCTGAATACCTTATAGACCCTTCCCTAAAATTAAAAAGAAAAATACCAGAATTTAGAAAATGAGAAATGTTTTTAGAAACGAAACTATATAACAGTAAGTAGGGCAAAATTAAAACTTTAGCATCTTATGTGAAAATAATAAGAACTCTTTTCCTTCAGAATTTCAGATTTCCTAAACACATGTTGTTTCAGAATACTGGGATTTCATTCAAGATGTTCCCAACTGGATTGTCTCAAATATAATGGGAAAAATATAGTGTTCAACTCCACATTGGTGGGTGGCCCCCATCACTAGCCCAACTCTCCTCAGACGTCTACAGAGATGACCACCCACCTTTGCTGCAAAGGTTCAAGTCAACAACGTTTTTTTTTTTTTTTTTTTTTTCTGTTTTTTTTATTTGGAACCAGGGATTGAACTCAGGCCCTTGCACTTGCCAGGGAAGCACTTATTCCACTGGCCCCCAGCCACCCACCTTTGAAAGGCACTCACTGCTGAGGTCCCTGAGATCCCAGTTCTAGGTTCAAAATGTTCTGTCTTTTATTTCCATTATTTCAGATCTTTGACTTTTCTCTCACTGAAGAGGAAATGACAAGCATTGAAGGCTTAAATAAAAATATCCGCTTCGTGGAGCTGCTTATGTAAGTTCTGGAGGACCCCTGATGGGGTGTGGCTTGTGGTATTAGATTATCAAATGTCAACCATCCAGGATGCTACATAGGAACTTCATGGGCAGTGCCAGGATAAAGGGTGGGAGCACATGCTGAATATTAAATATGCTTGGGTATAACATACCTCCTAGAGGAACCCAGACCACACTTCCGCTTGAGAAAATCTAACATTTATGACATTCCATCACTTAGATTAAGGCACAGCAGACTAAAAACCCTAAAGAGAACTAACTCATATTTCTATCATACTTTTTTTTTTTTTTTTTTTTTTTGGCAGAACCAGGAATTGAACTCAGACCCTTGTGCTTGCCAGGCAAGCGCTTATTCTACTGAGCCATCTCCTCGGCCCCTATATTTCTATCATAAATAGCAAAGTAACACGGTTCTTTTCTTCCTAAAATTCAAAGTGATGCACAAAAATTATAGCAAATTTGTGAACAATATTTCTAGGAGAGGGGTATGATAATTCAGGCAGAACACTAGGTGGGGAAAGAAGAACCTAGCCTCACAAATATTTTCTTGCCTGTAAGATGAAAAGTTTTTATTTCCCCCATTACTTGATTTCTCAGAGCAAAATTTTTTGCTTATTCAAGGTGTGGCCACATTCAGCTAACCAACTGAAGTATCCTTTCATTCTCTAAATATTTCAGGACTTTGAAAAATAAAATAATGTTAAACTAAGACTATATCTCAGAGGTAGAATGCTTACCTAGCATGTGTGAGACTCTGGATTTCATTACCACCACCAAAAATTAAAAATAATATAGATTATACACATACATACAAATATGTATTTATACACTCCTATATATTTTTTCTTACTTAGTGTCTGTCCATCTCTCCAATTCACTGGATCACCTCTATATTTTGTAATCTTCTTTTCAAGAGGGCATTTAGCAAAAGCTTATTAAAATTATCCATAGAAGGCTGGAGAGATAGCTCAATGGTCTAAGCAGCTGCCTAGCAAGTACAAGGACCAGAGTTCAATCCCCAGTACCACATACTGTGCCAGCCCTAGAACCCCTGGCGCACCATGCCAGCCATTGAAACTGGGTGTGGTGGCACAGGACTATAATCCCAGCACTGCGGAGACTGAAACAAGAGGATTTCTACCAGTCAAAATTGTGTAGCAAGACCCTGTATCAAATAATCTTTTTTAATTATCCATAGAGTTCAGACAAGTATCTTATGGATCTATTTCTATGGCTGGAGTACACACACTCCAGACTTTTATACGCTCTTTTTCCATTGTTATGTACAAGATAAAGTTATCATTGCCATCATCAGAAGTAACATTGCCTTTCATATAAAGGTAGGGAAGCAAGACTCAGCCTATGTTTCTGTTCTAGGTGAAGCATTGGTGTGCAACAGCCAACCTTTACATACCCTACCACATGCACGCACATCTAAGGTTCTCTCCAGAGCTTCAGAAACACAGGGCAAGGGAGGGTGCTATTTTGTGCACCAACGCACAAATAAGAGATGAATGTGGTCGATGAAGTGATCAAAGGATGCTAGTGATGTTGCAACTGTGCCACGTACGGAGGGAACTGATCCCTTTTCTCTTGGCAGGTGGAGTGATCACCCTGATTACCCATTTTTTGATGAATATTGACTTCAGAGAGTTCAACTATTTCCCTCTTTATGTCAAGACTGGGTGCTGGGCAGTTCTGACAGAAGAGAATCTAAACAGGTTTTACTGCCATTAGAGGATTTGATGATGGAAACATGTTATACCTAACATCTGTGTAACTCAAGTGTCCTTCACTTAGCTACATTAAAAATCAAAATATTTAAATATAGTGAAATAACTCTTCAGAAATCACAGACTGATTTTTTTACATTTATGTCTCCTTCCATGAGGTGTAGACAAAATCTCATTAAAGTTTACAAAATACTTCAAAAACAACATATAAATTCAAATAATACCTAATTATAGATGCTGTCGTTGAGAGTCTGAGTTCTTCAGCACTTGAAAAGACAACAAAGAGCATAGGGTTGTAGGTACCTGTAGAGGACTTAATGCTTTGTGCCAATGAATGCAGTACTGGCACGGCCAAAATAAGATGTCTATTTGCATTGTTCATGAGGAAGTGATTTGCTATGCTATAAGTAGAGAAAGAGGGAAAAGTATCTAGAAATATTTTTTGTATGGGAGCTAATTAAACACAAAATGGTCAGCAAAGATACAATGAATGTCATTCTTTTTTTTATGAATGTCATTCTTAAGAACTAAGTTGTTTACCTACTTTATCTTAAATCAATGAGAAGAAAGATTTGTTCTAATAGTGTTTGGACAGGATATCCTGTCTGCTTCTTGTGATATGGATAACCACTAAGAAGGGAACAATGTACAACATTATCAACTATTGAAACTGTCCTATTAATTGGCTTTGAAACAGTCTTATTGCTACTTGTTTCTCAATAAAATAAAATAAATTATTTTTTTAAAAAAGAACTAAGTTGTTCAATTAAAGCCTTGGGCCATTTCAAATAGTTATGTTAAGCATGCCATTTGTGGTGAAGAAACCTTCAACTACATAATGTTAGTTTGACCACTGTGATGCTGAAAACTGACTCACAAAAGTCTGCCTTACAAGTGTTCCACATCTGTGTGACCAACTCTAATGAAACAAATTAAACCCCAATCATTACTGGGATAAGTAAACACTGCCTGCACAACTCTATCAGAAGAAAATAACTGAACATTTGTGCCTGGTTTCCTTCTTTGATTCTGTCCTATGCTCCTTTAAGTGTGGCTACTTTTAATCTGTATCATTTTACTATAACTGTGACTGTAACAACTTTCTTAATTTTTCTGAGTACTTCCAATAAACCATTGAATCTGAGCATGATATTTGAGATTCCTTACTATAAATACTTAAAATCAAACAAAATGCAAGGACAGAGCTAGGGAGATAGCTCAGTGGCATAAGCACCTGCCTGGCAAGTGTAAAGTCATGAATTTGATCCCCAGGACCAAAAAGAAATACAATGCAAGGACTTTCATGGGAATGAGACAGTGCTTGAAGAAGCCTGTGAGGCTAGCAGTCTCCAAAATTTTGGCACCGGAGATTGGTTATTTGGAAGACTAATTTTTCATAAACAGAATGGTGGTTTGAGGGTTGTTTAAGCATACTTTATTTCTATTGTTTGTTGCACCGTAATGTATAATGTGATAATTATACAACTCAGCATAAAGCAGAATCAATGGGAGTCTTCAGCTTGTCTTCCTGCAATTAGCTGATCCCATCTGGGGTGGTGGGAGATAGTGACACTTGAAATGTGTTGCTGATATCCAGTCTACTCTAACTGTTTTAGTTGATTCACTACAGAAAATTGTGCTTCACAATGTGAAGACGTTGAAAATGGAATCAGGCTTTTCAGGGCTTTTATTACAATCTCAGGATATTCCACCTCATTAATCTAGAATATTTCAAGCATCTGAATTAGTCTCAGGCATATATTTCACACCACCATCATTTGCAGTCTCAGGAAGTTGATCCTCTCCTAGCATAGACAAAGTTGATTCATTTAACTTATTCACAAATGGGTCGTGGAACCATTCCTTCCCAGCTCAGAGATCCTTTGTAGTTGGGAAGTACTGCTCAAATTCTGTTGACAATTGAGATAGGTGATCATGATCAAGTTAGGAGAATACCCTGGCTCAGTCTCATTCAAAACTTCTGTTAATGTTTGAAACCATTATACCCAGAGTTCCAGTTTGGCTTTAAATGAATTTTATCTGTTGATTTGAACATATTTATTATTTTCCCCTGTGGGGGACCACCAAGCTACCTTCCTCTGAGAAATGAAGCCCCTTCACTCCATCTTTACACAACATTTACTTCAAACTTCTTTGCTAAGATATGAGATATGCAAAACTGGCTACATAGAAACTGATATTCCCTTAACTGACTAAAAGAAAGTGATCAAGTCTAGCTTGAGGAGGCACAACATGTCTCCACATGGCAAAGCAGCAGTACATGACTGAGAATTGTCCCCTTGCCCCACATTAAGAGCTTGTGAAATTTTAGTGCTAAGATATAAGACAGTATTTCTATTGAGGCAATAAGACTAGATAGATAGATAGATAGATAGATAGATAGATAGATAGATAGATAGATAGATGATAGATAGATAGATAGATAGATAGATAGATAGATAGATAGATGATAGATAGATAGATAGATAGATAGATAGATAGATGATAGATAGATAGATAGATAGATAGATAGATAGATAGATAGATAGATGATAGATAGATGATAGTGAGAGAGAGAGAGAGACAGGCAGGCACTCATGCCTGCATGAACGCTCGCGCGCGCGCGCGCACACACACACACACACACACACACACACACCCTGCAGTAAAGATGCTAGCTTTCCAAACACCAAGTTGCCTGTTGCAACACTAACTGGGGAGACTGTGCCTGGTGCGAGTGTGAATTTTCCTTCTTTACAAGCCATGCCATGACTCACACACACCTCCTTGATTGGTACCAAAAAAGCCATGGTTACTCTAACTTTTGGCTCTTTGTCCTATTAAGAGAAATAAGTCATCCCAGAGCCCCAGGAATGAACTCTCTCTCCTCTGTCCTGTCTCTCTCTCTCTCTCTCTCTCTCTCTCTCTCTCTCTCTCTCTCTCTCTCTCTCTCTCTC